>SZWC01005492.1:7610-31700 GCA_023375785.1 Penium margaritaceum
CCCCCCCCCCCCAATAGGAGAAAGTGTATGAGGCATGTGTATGAGGCGGTGTATGTGGGGGGGTACGAAAAAAATACACTAATGAACTCTTGTAAGAGAGTTTCCCGGAAATCGCGAGATGTGCACTAGTGTACGTCTCGCGACTTCCACCACATACACTCACTCATACACTCACCATATACAATCCATGGGGGAGGGGAGGGGGATGGACCGAGAGATGTTGACAGATCCGTCTCCCCCCCCCAATATGGGAAAGTGTACGAGGCGAGTGTATGAGGTGGTGTATGTGGGAGGGGTAAAAAAAACACTAATAAACTCTTCTGAGAGAGTTTCCCAAAAGTCACGAGACGTACACTAGGGTACGTCTCGCGACTTCCACCACATACACTCCCTCATACACTCACCATATACAATCCAAGAGGGAGGGGGGGGCTCATCCGATTGAGAAGATATCGAAAACATAAATGTGCCCGTATGTGCAAAATGGATAGGGTTGCAGATGTAGTTGTTTCATAAATAGACGTACATAGAGTAGGTGTGTTTAGAAATTCTTTGCAGGCCTAAAATGGTCTTATATCCCAAAAAATTGTTAGAGCCCTCGTAACCTTCTAGGAAACTACCGTCTGAGGTAGGTACCTATACACCCATCTAACAGTGTACAAAAAGACCCTGATTAACCATACCTCTCTTCTCAAACGCGATGAAGGGAATCTTCATAGGACCTTTATGGTGCCATAGGGGAGAAATGTAGTGATGACCTCATGTGAGCATCCAACCGTAGCAACTCCTCCTCATGGTATAGGAGTCCCTGCCGCGACTGGTTTTGTGAATAAAGTGGTTCCACAAGTGTCAATGTAGTAGCTTGATACCAAATTGATAATGACAGTGCCAGACTGGTACCTCCTAATTGCACCGTGCCGTATAAAAAAAATTGGAAAGGCAAAGGTGGCTTAGGATTCATCAATTTGACAGGGATCCAGAAGTGAGAACTGTTTTGTATTGCCCAAGTCTGACTCAAAAACCACATGAAGGTGTCATTAGAGAGCTTTTTCTTGGTGATCTTGTATACTTATTGATACATGATTTCCTCTCTTTGAATGTAACTTCAAGCTGTGATAAAGAACATTTTGAAGGACAGTGCACTTTAGATAAATTTCAAACTCCATAAAAGGTTTTATGAGGTGTTGCTAGCATTCACAAGCAAAGGTTAAGAGTATTCATAATTTTTTAATATCCTCAATGTTATGTGATAGAGTTTGTGCCACCTTGTCCATGTATTGGAGTTGTACTCCGTAATGGTTTTGTTCGGCTTGTTGTCGGCCATGATGATGAGTCTTATCAAAATGCCCAAAATGGGTTACCCATGTCTAGATTTTTCATTTGAAGTTATTAACAATGGTGCAGATGTAGCTTTAATTGTTGATGATTTAAAATCTGGCAGTAATTCTTCCTCGTTAGTTGGATGAGGGGATGCTTGCGTACTTATTGCTCTAACAATTGATAAACAATTGGAAGATTGTCCAACTTTGTTAGCTGAAGTTCAAAAGGATGGAGAGGTTCTACGAAATGCTACATGCTCTTGTACTGCAGTTTAGTTAGCTAGCATTCTTCATGATTGCGTAGTTGTAGGTGACATGGACATATATCCATGCTCTTTGTTCCAGGTTAGTCAATTTGCATGGTATAGAATGTTTTTGTTTCAGCGTCATATGTTCAACTTGTGTAGAATGTTGTTTTGTTTCCAAGCATTAAAGGAATTTGTACGCTATTCTAACCTTTTCAACTTGCGTTGTCTGTGATGGAACAGTTTATCTTTCTCCTTGTAACTTTTTGTGGATGTTGTATGCATGTTTGAAACATTTGCTTCAATATTATAGTAAATAACTTTGAGGTTTTCTTTATGAGCAAGGATTTTCTGAATATATAAAAAGTATTCAAGAATGTCTATGTTGTAGGAGAAATATTTGTTAAATCCTTTGTTATCAAGGTTGTGTAGAGATTGTTGTTTTTGATGGTCGTTGTTGTGCTATGATGTTTTGTTAACATTTGTGCTATGTGGATGGGTGAAACTTGGACTTCAAATGGAAGGGCAAAACGGAAATGGTGGGAAAAAAAAACCTTGTGTGATTTGAAGAATTGCATGAAGATCACTAAACTAGCTACAGGGATGTATCGACAAGTGTATACACGTTGAGTCAGAAAGTGCTTGCCTTGGATTCCTTAAAACTAAGTCTAAGACCTAGCCTTGTTCTAACCTTTGTAGGAGGTGCTTCCCAAGGCATTCAATTTTAGTACGAGAGGTTAAGGCTTGTAGATGAAGACTCAAGAGAAGGTGTTGGAACATAGCTTGAAGTTGAACTGAATGAATGTGAAGGCACACAAGACCACGTGAACTCTGCCCCATCCATACCAATGAGGCAACCAGCATATCCACCTCGTGCAGTCCCTTACTTGAGGTGGTTAAGTTGTTGCATAGTCTACTCGCTACGTTGAGAGGTTGAGGGTAGTTTTTGTGAGCAGAACATTCACCTTGCACTTATGGGCTATCTTAGAGTTTGCAAGGACACTGGGAGTTGAAAGGTCACAAAGAAGTTGAAGAGACAACTGGAGAGGAGGAAAAATGAAGAAGGATGTTGGTGAACCACCTTTGAATCGGAAGAGTCACAACCTCCTCAAAGGTCACCTAAGATTATGAGGAGCCAAGGATTTGAACCTCACCTCAACCAATTTGGAGAGTAGAGCTTTATGTACCTCCATAGTAGAGAAAATGCAATACAATATTTGTTCAAGCAAATCCCAGCTATGAAAAACAATTTTCCTCAACAAGCCATGTAGCCTACGAAAAATGATTGGAAAACTATGCATCTCACTCCCAACTCAATAGCCTTTAAACCACAAGGGAAGCATCCTCTCACATTTCCACTCAGTCATGGGCAAATGTTGTCTCACACAACGGCATCGGCCAATTGTTTGGGAGACCTCCTTGGATCAGTTATGATTCTTGCAAGAACAAAGGGTATTTGAAGACATTATCTTAAGGCACAAGGAAATTTGAAAGGAGAAAAGATGAAAAGTGAAGGTGAAAGAGAAAGAATGCTGATCATGAGCTTGCAAAGAAGGGAAAAAATGAAGGCAAGGGACAGTAGTTTGATTAAACTACATGAGTGTTTCAAGTGTTGGACATGAAAACTGAAAAGTTGGTCCGCTCGTCTGTTTAGTACCTTGACAAAGTACGTACATCACAAATCAGACATTGCAAAGCCTACTTCTCTCCATTTGAGACATCACACCGGAGATATGAGAGAGATTTCATCAATAGTTTCTCATGCTTGGCAAGGGAATCATGACTATAGCAAGGAATAGGGAATTAGGCCACTAGCCTTACCCTATAGGCCTCATGGTCTCTTAGTTGTCGCTTGAGCCACTAGCTCGATTGATGATTATTGGCTGGCGGAAGGGTGACCAACCAATCACCTAATCAATCGCCAGATTGTCGGTCATGAGACCGATGAGCCACCCAGCCAGTTGGTTGCCAGCTAACCACCAAGATAGCTCAGCACCATCTAGCCTCTGATCATATGCATGCAATGATGAGGAATGGCCCTATTCACTTCAAGGGACGTTTTTGTGCCTAATAAGATTTGATTTTTTTTGGGGGGCTGAGAAACACCTTATCACGGATCTCAACCAAGCCATTGTGACCACTTTTGTCTGCATTTTCTTTTTTTCATTACGGGGACACTTAAAGGTGGCCCTTTACGTCTTGTAATAAGAAATATGTTTTGTTGGCAAAGGCTTGAGAAAGAGGCGCATGGAGCAACAAGATGCCGACTGTTTCCAACATGAATGATGTGGAATGTGTGGACTCGTTCACGGAGTTCATCTCACACTTTACTAGTTCTACGAATTCATCAAAAGCGTCCATACTATGATCCACACACATGTAGATCATCTACTCGAGAGTGTGACTCATGCACCATTTATTGATTGAAAGTTTGAGAAAAATGTCAAGTTTTTTAGATATTCTTCTACTCTGATAGACTTTATGATGTTATTCCTCACAGAGGAAATCCTTGGTGGTCCGGTTCGGATTCATACACTCACTTGTGCAGTCTGGTAGTCTAGGATCAGGCGAGAGCATTTAAGAAAAGTGGTTGCCCCCTCACCCCTCCCCCCACCACCCCCCCCCCCCCCCCCCCCCTTGCCAGCGACAATATGATATCCGGGGTATTCTCTCTAAATGTTGGACTAGGCTGAAAATGTCCTACATCAAGGTGGTGTGATTGACAGGGTGCAATGGGTGTTGGCTTTTCGAACCTTGAATCCCTGTCCGCAACATGTATTTACAATGCTCATAATCATCGATTGCTGCGTTTCTTCGCAGGCTCGTGAACGCAAATGCCTGGTAAATAGCCGAAGAGCAGCGCGATCCTCGGCACCTATGGCGTCGCACGATTTTCCCGATCTCCAACAGCAGTGCGAAAGTTTTTGTCGCGGACCATCGTGAAAGGATGGGCAGCGGAGCGTTTGCGAAGTTTGGGAACGAGGGCTTTTCGAGAGAGCGCGGAGGTCGGCGCATGTCGCGCAATTGCGGGATAGAGGCGGTGGAGACGGCACACGGAGTTGCGAGTGTCGACGGAAGAACCGCATTGGACACGGAGGCAGACGGGGTTTCTAGTCGAGGAGGCGACTATCCGGCAGGGAATAATGCAGCAAGCAACTGAACACGATGGAGTCAACGACATGCGTGAGAAGCCAATAGCGGATCCCTTGTCCCTCCCTTATCCTGATCGTGTCCGACCCGAGCGCCCGCAAGTGCCCTCAACCTGCAGACAACGAACAATGATTTGTCGGAAAAATCAGCATCATGAGTCAGCATCCGACCACTTCTGAGACACAACCTTCCTCCAGAAAATCCAGCATTGTGAGGGAATCTTAACATCGGGACAAAGCACTCGGGGTTTTTTAGCTGCGAGACTGGAAGTTGAAGGAAACTAACGTCAAGAAAATAGTGGCGGGTCATGTAGACAGCGGGACCAAACAGGGCCATGTCAGGATTTTTTAAAATGTTAAAATCGAGACTAAGCCTCATCAGGTTTGTTAAATCCTAGACAAACATTTCTGGCCTGTCGAAAGTTTGCCACTTGTCCACCACTTCAGTTATCATACACCAAATTTGTTGAGGATTATGTTACAGACCATTAACCAAATCTTGCCTGATTGCAACATGTTAGAAGAAATGGAAATCTGTCTAATCCTCACGTTTTCTCTTTAAGGCAATTCCAAACATGACAAACCCTACCCGCAAATGATCATGTAAGGCATGAATAGATTTCCCTCTCTTCTCAGATGTGGTGAAAACAAAGAACTTTATTCAATTCTTACATAAAGTAAAAAAACAAAAAAATGCTCAAAAAGCTGCAAATTGGTGGACATGTGGTCACCATTTGATGAAGCGGACATTTTGTCCCAACCGATGACATTTTAGTAGATGTTGTACTCACTTTGAGAGCATTGACTACGTTTTATCCCATGTTTTGCATCCCAGATTCTTTGGTCCCATAGCAGATATGATGTGACACGATTATCTTCATCTTTGTTTCCCTAACCTTTTAGTCTTGTCATTAACCCATCCGACAATGTTGTCCTTATCTTAGGATTTCTTTTACGTTTTCGGTTCTCTCCTTCATCCTCCCTCATCCTCATTATCTCTTGTGCATAAACAATGGAGGGTTTGATTCGGAGTTTTGAACATGGAAAACCTATTCATCAATCATGGATGTTGTGACAACATGCTTGATGACCAACCGTTTATGCTTGTGTGGCAACATCCCCCGTGTGCATTGGACTTCAACACGGGTCTCTGGATAGAGTATGTGGGCCTTTAGATACCCAGAGACCTGGCAGTTACACAAATGAAGCCCTCTTTTGTGGCAAAATTATATGAAATTCTACCTTGATGGTCAACCCCTATCTACTTGTTTCCAAAGGAAATCCCACACAATGAAAAGCTAGCAATCTATACTACTTATGTGTCAACAATGAGGAAAGTGCCTAAGTAACATTGTTCAAAGGGATGTAGGAAGTTTTTGCAATGCCTTCACCCACTAATATCCACCACCTCAGGTAGTTCTAAGAGACTGTTGTAGTACTTAGTACATACATTCTGTATATTTCATGTACAAAATCTCAAGATAACTCATGCCCTCGGTGTTGTGTGTTGTTTACTAGCACGTTTTCACATGTAAGCGGTTTTACGAGCATGTGTTTTAGTTGAGCTTTATCATTGAGTGGAATATAGTTTCAAAATAGTTTTAAACCCTAGAAGATACTATAATCGTAGAGATATTGTCTGTGCATATTGATCTAGATATCAAAGTTCCTTCACATGGAGGCAATTGTGGCGTCATGGTCTCAAGGAATTATCAGATTTCCAAAGCTGATTTTGCATCTCACTTTCCATAAATTGTTCTAGATTTCCTTTGTTTCAGTCATTGGTTTCTTCACGCAGGGGTGGAAGGAGAGGCTTGTGAATTCAAACTAGTAGATTTCATAAGTGCTTTTACTGAAATTTTGATGCTTTTCTAGGGGTTTTGGTAGCATGTTTCGTTGTTCCATTCAAATTATTGCAAATGGGGCAGATGTTCCTGATCAGAAGTGCAAAAAAAGAAGATTTTCTCTGCCTTGGATGTATCAAATCTTTATGGGGATGCTTCACATGTATGGGTTTTTGAGGGAATTACATTTCTATGTTGTATCTTTCTTATGTAGGCTTGTGTTTTGGTGGAAGTCTTGACTTATTAAACTAGAACTTCAATGGTTTTAAAGTTTTGGTGAGGGTTACTTGGCAAGGTTGGGAAAGAGTTGTCTTCCTTGAGGTCAACCCCCGTGAGGGATTTTTGACATTGTTGTTAAGCATTTGTAACTGAACCAATGTCTTTCATTTCATGTGCAAAATTTTGATAGGGTTGGATGGGGCTTGTGTGGGTAACAAGTATGGGTTGACGAATTGTTGGGATGCAGTGTACAAGAATCTGGTCTATCTCAAAAGTGATTGATGGGGTCGGTTTGTGCTTGAGCAAGGGCAGTAGAATGTGCGTGAGTGATGTGTTTCTTTCTTCTCTCATGATAATCTCTATCCAACCGAGTGTTAGAGGAGGGCATTGTTTATACGTTTATGAGGATGGTTCTTTAGGAATGAGATAGTTGCATGCTAGCTGGCTCCATGTACTCAGTTTGGGTTTACGGGCCTCCCGATGGTTTTTGTATGACAAAATTGTTTGTTTTTATGAAGAACGCAGTGAAAACTTCCTTGGCAAGGGAATAGAGGAGGTTGACTAAAATCATATTGACTTGAAGGAGGAACTCAGGTACTAGTGGTTGAAATTCAGAGTGGTATAAAAACTTTGTGATGAGGTACATGTTCGTGGTAGTAAACTTTGTCACCAATGTGTTATTTTTTTTGCTCCAAAGTGAAGCTACAACTTGTACCTTGAATATGATTAACTGCCACAAAAAATGGATTTTGTGTTGTTGTCCGTATTGATGTAAACCAATCTTTCTCATTTAGTTATGTTTGGCTTATGTTTATTGCTTGAATGTTTAATGTTGCGTCTAAAAAGGAACAACAGTGATTTTTCATCTTTGACTTTCATTCTTTTCACGGCACAACAATCACATAACTAGTGCTTCATGAAGAGAAAATGATGTGATGAAAACGATAATCTTGTTTCTCAACACTGATAAAGTTTCTGTACGACATTTGTTAGGTTGGAATTTTTATTTCCGTACAGATTTCTTTTTGGTAATGTTTTCTCGAATTCATGGTGTTGCCTTGATGATTCTCACAATGGTTCTCATAGCTTTGATGCAAAGAGGTGTTAGAAATGGCAGTCATTATGCATTTTTCTTGGTCAAGCAAGTACACAATGTTTTTAAGTCAGAGGAATCTATAGGCAGTTCCCCTGCAAAGATAGTACATGAAAACTTTCTCAGCCATGACATCTAGCTTGCTATTTGGGTTTTAAAAGAAATATTTTAACAAGACAAACATGCATTGTCTTCTTTGTTAAAAACTAACTTGTCAAGAGATGCCACTTTCAAATCTCTTATCTTAACCAAAACTATTGTACCTCAGCCTTGTCTATAATTATGGATTGTGGATGGGTGATACTTGGACTGAAAAGGGAAGGGAGAGATAAAAAGGGTGGAATCTGGGATTCTGCTGCAAGAACATAGATCGTAAAGATAATTGCATAAAGACAACCATGAACCAGCTTCAGGGATGTATCCAAAAGTGTGTACTTGTGGAGCCGTATGACGCCCACCCTGGATGCCTTAAGACTAAGTGTGAGACTCAGAATGCTTGTAGACTGTTTGCAAAGCCACTAGCCTACATGAAATGAGGCACACACCTTTGTTGAGGTTCTTCCTGAGGTAATGGCCTTGAGAGACATGGGCTAACGATTGTAGAGGAAATCTCTGGAGAAGCTTTTGGAACAAGCTTGAAGTGGAACAGAATGAATCTAAAGGGATTGTTCAGTGCATGAACTCTACCCCTTAAGTAGGAATGAGGTGACAAGCACTGCTACCTTAGGCGGTCCATCACTTGAGGTGGTGAGGTGGTTGCATAACCTTGGTGGTAGGGTGAGAGGTTGAGGGTAGTTATTCCGAGATGAATGTTCACCTCAATGTTGTAGGCTGTCATAGAGGTAGAAGGGACACTCACAGCTGAAAGGTCACCAAGATGTTAAGGAGGCCACTTCGGAAGACATAAAATGAAGGAGGATGTTGACCAACCACCCATTAGTTCGAATATAAAGAGTTTAAACCTCTTCAAAGGTCACTTCACATCATGAGGAGGCAAGGATTTGAGCCTCACCTCATCAGTTTTGAAAGAAGATATGTAGATCCCTTAATAGCAGAGAACATGCCCTATTAGATGCATTTAAGGCCATCCTTATTAAAAATAGTTGCTTCTTGACATCCCCTCTGAGTTTATGATTGCCAAAGTTGATGATGGTTGTAGCATTAAGGTTGATTAGACAATTCCCCCCTCACTTTTTTCAATCATTTGAATGAAGAAAATTTGGCAAAATGGTGTTTTTTGGTGGAGATGACATTAGACATTGATATCAAGGTGAATAAATCATAGTTTCACGTCTTTAGAAATGATTTCTTCTCAAACTTGATGAATAGGATCTTTAGAGGACCTTTATGGTGCCATAGGGCAGAAATCTGGTGATGACCTTATCGGAGGATCCAACATTGGCAACTCCTCCTCATCAAATGCGAGTTCTTAAGGTTTTCATGTGTGATTACATTGTTGCCAATCATGTTCAGACTATAGCTCAATACCAAACGAATTGAAATACTATCGGTATGGTACCTCTAGAGCACACTTTGCCACAGCAGGAACAATTTTAGAGGCAAAGATGGCCTAGGATTCATCAATTTTATAAGAATCTAAAAGTGAAAGATATTTTGCATTGACCGATTTTGATTTAAACAGCAAGTGAATGTGTCATAGGAGAGGTTTTTCTCAGTCATCGTTTATGATATGTGATAAACAATATCCTCTCTTTGGATGCAACTTGAAGCTCTGATGAATTATTTCTTCAATGAATAAGCTCTTTGGATAAGTTTTCAACTCCATAGAAAATGATGTGAGGTGTTTCTAGACTTCACAAACAAATGTGAAGAGTCTTAAAATATTCAAACATCCTCAATGTTATGCCAACGAGCTTATGCCACATTGCTGTTTAATTGGAGCTTCATATTGTAATGGTTTTGTTTGCCTTGTTGACCACCATGCCAACGAGTATTGTCACAATTCCTAGAATGGTTTCCCCATTACTAGCTAAGTTTGCATTCTTGATAATCACATAGTCGTAGTGAAATTGGAAAGAGTTTCATGCTCTTTGTTCCAGGTCAGTCTGTGGGGATATTGTAGAGTATTGTTGCTTCAGCCTTGTATGTTGAACTTGTGTAGAATGTTCTTGTGGTATTCACAACCATTGTAGGAAAATGTGCATCTATTCTAGTTTTGTGAGCTAGCATTTTCGAACATGGAGTAAGTGATCTTGCTCCTTGCAAATCCGTGTGGATGCTGCATGCACTTTTCAATCATTTCCTTCAACATTGAAGGAAAGATCCGTGATTCATTTTTTAACACGGATTCAAGTGCAGATAAGTCCACAATTCGCTACACGTCAAAAGAGAAAAATAGTTTTCACAAAGCCTTCTGCTGAATACAATACAAATCTGCAACCACGTCCGTGTCTTAGGAGACATCTTTGTTGAATCCCATGTTTTCAACGTTGTGGAGAGGTTGTCCTTGTTCATGATGGTTTATGCCATGCTATGATATCATGCTAAGATTTGCACAATGCGGTTGGGTGAAACTTGGAATTCAAATGGAAGGAAAAAATGGAAAGGTTGAAATCTAGAAATCTTGTGTGCGATGAATAATTGCATGGAGAACCGTAAACTAGCTACAAGGATGTATCCATAGGTGCATACATGTGGAGCCACAGGGTGCCTACCCTGGATTTGTTGAAAGGAAGTGTGAGACCTAGAAAGTTTATAGCCTTTGTAGGAGGTGCTTCCCAAGGCAATGAACTTTACAATGAGAGAGTAAGGCTTGTAGAGGAAGACGCTAGAGAAGGTGTTAGAACATAACTTGAAGTTGAGCTGTATGAATCTGAAGGAATTTTGCACCACATGAACTTTGCCCCCTCCATAGTAATGAGGAAACTAGCAATTCCACCTCATGTGGTCCTCCACTTGAGGTGGTTAAGTGGTTGCATAGCCTCCTTTGCACGTTGAGAGATTGATGGTGGTTTTTGAGAGCTAAAGAGTCACCTTGAAGTTGTAGGCTGTCTTAAAAGTTGAAAGGACACTGGTAGCTGAAAGGTCACAACGAATTTGAATAGGCGACTAGAGAGGAGAAGTGAAGGAGGACAATGATGAACCACCCTTCAGCTTCAATCCAAAAGTCACAACCTCCTCAAAGGTCACCTTAGATTATGAGGCAAGGATTTGAACCTCACCTCACCCAATTTTGAGAGTAGAGTTTTAGTTCACTTCATAGTAGAGAAAATGAACCACAAGAATCATGACAAAAATCTGATCCAAAATGTAAAGTGTATCTCAACAAGCCATGCAACTTACCACAATAAATTGAAAAAATGTGCATCTCACTCCAAAATTTATGGCCTCAAAACTACAAAGGAAGAAATCGCTCACATTTCCACTCTATCACGTCCAAATTATTTCTCCAATAATGGCATAGGCCAAGTGATTGAGACACATCTTCATATGACTTCTGATTATTTCAAGAAGGAAGGGCATATGAAGACACGTTTTTTCAAGGCACATGGCAAATTGAAAGGAGAAAAGAAGAAGAGTGAAGGTGATCAGAGCAAGAAGGCTATTCATGAAGGTGCAAAGAACAAAAAGAAAGAAGGCAAGGATAGTAGTTCTACTAAACTACATCATTGCTTCAACTCTTGAACATGAAACGTGAGAAGTTGGTTTTCTCGTCGTATGATTCGTTCATTGATACTAAAAGTAAATCACAAATTCCATGTTACAAAGCCTAATTCCATCCATTGGAGACACCTAACGAAAGCTATAAGAGAGTTATCAACAATGTTTGCCCATGCCCGGCAAGGGCACCATGACAATTACATGGTCTTATGTCACTAACAAAGATATGGCAACACGAAATCGTTGTTCCAATGAAACGTAGGCTATACTAAGGAGGGTTATAGGAACAATTGTGGTTTTTTTGTTACATCCTTGCATTTTTTTTATTTTCTTATCTGATTTTCTGATATTTTGAATCGTAATGTTTTCTAAGAAGTCATCCTTCATCCACGTGAAGCATAAACATCGCAACATTGATTTAGTGTATGTTGATATGGAAAATTCAAATATTGAGTTGCTATTTAGATTTTGTCATGAAACAATGTATGGTTTCTTGTGTTTTCCGTATCATTACTTGTAAGAGGTAGATATGATAAAATTTCATTTCAACATTGATGATAAATCCTCCTTTTAGACATGATTTGACTCTATTGCTTAGAAACAAATTCTAAAAATGAAAACATTACTTTATCATTATTCTTTAAACTTAAGTTTAATAAAAAAGCAGGCGCATGTTTTTCTTTTTAATTTTCTTATTAGCTCAAGTGATTGACCTACAACAATTGGCAAAAACATCACAAATCAAGAGGATGTCATCATGGATTTTACTTTGGAAAGCCTTATTAGCCATAGTTTTTGACACAATGATATCTTTGGAATTTCACTTCAGGGTGCGCTAAACCGTTCTATGTTACGTGAAAGCTTAAGAATGGAAAAAATTGAAGAAATTGATTTTCTTTATAGAACCTTGATATAAAAAAATCGGGGACTATTATGAGAAATGCCTTTGAATATTGGATCAATAATACATTAAGATGTTTCATGAATGAATAATTCATTGTTATGGGTTTTTATATCATTAGATTAATCTTACATTCAAGTGTAGTATTTCTATCTTTTTGAAAAACAAACGTTTTTTCAAACATACAACTTACAAATAATGACATTTATTCAACCAATAAAACATTTGATTTATCATGATATCATTCAAAACCAAATGTATCATTCAAAATTTCAATGTGCATGCATTTTATTGACGTAACATATAGTTAATGTAGTAAGGTTTATGATGTGAATGCGAATTTCTTCAGCAATGTGATGATATAGAGCATAGAAATGCAATAAATATATTCATTCATTTGGTATGAAAGAATGGAGATGAAGGCATGAGTATCCTCCAAAAAAAATTCAATACCTTATCCTCACGATTGAGAAAGGTTCATTCATTCTCTTTGTTTTTATGTCCATTTTTAGAATGGCATACATTTCATCGCTGATCATTCCATTGAGATTTATTGTTATGGGAAATACATAAAAAAATCCATTATAGTTCATTTTACAAATATTCATATCTCAACATGAATGCAATCATCAAGAATTAAATTTTCGATAGCTTACCTGTATAGTTTTGAACTCTTTTTTTCCCCATATTGATTTCTCAGCGTTGGGATGTATTTGTGTTGCGATAAAGGGGATTGATATTGATTCTAGTTTGAAAAAGACATTTGTCTCATTTTTATGAGAAAACTTCTGTTTTTATAAATTTCTTGATCATTACTGAATTGTTGATGAAAATGGATGAAAGAAATGATGAATTAAGCATATTCATATTAAGATTTTTCAAGCACATGAAAATCATCTCTGCATGATGATTGGTATTCTTAAATGTTTCATAATGTTTTCCAATGTGAACAAGTTTTTTCTTCTCCTCATGAAACAGAATAGAAGAATATAAATAAATGTTTGAAGACTTTGCATGAATTCATTAAAAAAATCATTCTACATTCTTCAATGGAACAAATTGATGTTTTTTATTGCTGTTTTTTGTTTCATTTTCTTGCATTTCTATTTTTGTTCATCATTGTTTTTTATTTGTTTTAAGAATGCCTCATCGGGTTCTTATACTTTGCTTTTGGCTGTGGATGTTGGTTTCTTTAATGTTGGATACATTCTTGCTGCATTTGTACCACGGAATCTAGTTCTACGCATCATAAATAAGTTTGCAATGGTTCAACGCAACAGAAAGACTATCCAATAAGTTCCTATTACAGGTATTACTTTTGAAAGTCTTTATAGCCTAAACAATCGACCCTTGATAACCAAAAAGCAGCGCGATTCTCAACACCTATGGTGTCGGACAATTTTCCTGATCTCAAATAGTACTGCAAAATTTTCAGTCGTGGACCATTGTGAGAGGATGAGGGAGGTGGGGACGGTGGGCGGGGTGGCACTGCTGCGGTGCATTTGCAAAGTTTAGGAAAGAGGGGTTTTCAAGATAGCGCGGAGGTTGGCGCATCTTTTGCAATTTTGCCTCCTCGACTAGAAACCCGGGGATGATCTAGCTGCAAGAGTTGAAGGTCAAGAAAACTAACGTCAAGAAAAAACTATCCGGTCATAAAGAGAGCGGGATCATACAATAAGGGAGACTAAATTCAGAAAATATTTCTAGGCAAGCATCTGCGAACTTCTTTGTTTCCGACTTGCATGCAAGTGAAGTGATGGGGCCAGATCGTGACGATGGTAGGTGCTTGTTCCGATTGCCAGTAAACTATGAATGTCAAGTCCGGACTTTTGTTTACATTTTATGCCCATTTTCAACCTGTGGATATGAAAGGACTTGCTATTGTTGAAAACATGTCTCGCATGTACTCTTGAAGCAATCGAGAAAACAACCATGCTAATCGATGGCGATGTCTTTGTTTTCTGGGCAGGCTCAAGGAAATTTCTCAAACACACATCTTCTTTTCTCTTGTCCCAAAGAACAGTACCTAGAAATGACGCACCTGTGAGAGTGGCGAAAGCCACTGCCACTGTCACTTGCCACTCTCACTCATTTATTGCTTCTGATTGGCCAGGAATTTCTTAAGTGCATTTTCCGTTCTTCAACTCATGTTGTCATTGCTTTTCCATTTCCGGAAAAATCGATGCCAGCATTTGTTGCTTTTGTTACATGTTACCACATGTTTAATATCGTTGACCGTACGTTCACCCCCCAACACGTGGACATCACATAGGTGGGCGCTCCTAGAATAGGCCTCGCAGATCAACTAGGAGGTAGTACGGCAGTATCTTGGAACGAGTCCCAACATGAGGTAGTCTGCATCATGAGGAAGGTCAAACATGACATTCGGCACAAATCTAACCAAGTCTTTTCCAAAAACAGGAGAATCAGGACTAAGCCTTATCAGGTTTGTGAAATTCTAGATTAACATTGCAGGCCTGTCGAAAGGCTTCCACTAGTCCACCACTAAAATAATCCCAAAATGAAGTGTTCAGGACTATCTTAAACGCATTTGATCAAATGTTTCCTACTTGCACAATGTAGGAAGAGAGGGAAATCTGTCTGTTCCTCATGTTTTGACCTGTGAGGGAATTCCACACACAAGAAACCATACCAACAAATGACTACCTCAGTCATGAACACATTTACCTGTCTTCTAAGATGTGGTGAAACTGAAAAACATGATTGAATTTGTTTCTGTAGAAGTCAGAAATAAAAAACTACTCTAAAACCTGCCAAATGGTGGACATGTGAAGACCATTTGATGAACCAGAGTTTCTTGTCCCAAGTAAAGAAACTTCATTAGATGTAGTCCTCAATTGAAGAATATTGACTATTTTTTGTCCCAATTTGGTTTCCTAGATAGTATGGTCCCATAAAAAACATGATCTGACACGGTAATCTTGATGTTAGTTTCCCTAACTTTCTAGTCTTATCATTGACCCACCTAACAACATTGTCCTAATCTTGGGATTTCTTACAGTTTTTGGATTTCTCACCTTAATCCTCCCTTTCCTGATAATCTCTCGTGCATGAAGAATGGAGGGTTTGATTCGGAATGTTGAAAGTGGAAAGCCTATTCATCTATGACTAATGTTGTGACAGCTTGCTTGATGAAGCACCGCTTATGCTTGTGTGTGAACATCTCTTGTGGGCATCCTAGTTGGAGAAGGGTTTCTGGATGGAGTACGAGGGCCTCTAGATACCCATAGAACTGTCAATCGCACAAACGAAACCCTCTTTTCTTGGAAAATTCTATGGAACTTCACCTCGGTGGTCAATCCATGTCTTCTTTTTCCCAAAGGAAATTCCATGAAATGAAAATTTTGCACTCTTTAGTACTTATGTCTCATTGACAAGGAAGGTGCACAAGTAACATTGTTCAAATGGGTGTAGCATTTTCTTGCAATGCCTTCACCCACTAACATCCACCACCAAAGGTAGCTCCAAGTAATGGTTGTAACAATAAGTAATGAGGATCTGCAATTCTCGTCCATAAGCTTTCGGAATAACCAATCCCTTTGGTTTGTGTGTTGTCTATTAGCGAGTTTGACATGTAAAAGATTCCATGAGCATGTGTTTTAGTACAACTTTAGAAGTGAGTGGAACATGGTTCTAAAATGTTTTTGTACTCTAGAAGGTGTTTCAGTTGTGGAGATAAAGTCTTTGCACATTGATATAGTTATCACAGTTAATTCAAATGGAGGCCGTTATGGCTTCATGGTCTCAAGGGGTTATTGGATTTCCAAATCTGATTTTTCACCTTAGCTTCCATAAAAGATTGTAGATTTCCTTGGTTTCCATCATTGGTTATGTCAGGCAGGGGTGGAAGGAGAGGGTTGTGAATTCAGACTAGTAGATTTAGGGTGCTTTTAATGAGAGTTTGGTACATTCTTTTATTCCTTTGGATTGTCTATGAAGGAATTTCCTGCTGTTCCATTTAAGATATTACAATAGGGGTGGATGTTGTGACAGGGTGTGCAAAAAAAAACTTTCCCTGCATTGGATGCATGAAATTTGTATAAGGATGCTAACATCTATAGGTTCTCTGGGAATACATTTGTTATGTCATAGGTTTCTGATGTAGGCATGTGTTTTGGTGGAATTATCTTCTATAGACTATAACTTCAATTGTTTTGCAGTTTGGGGAGGACTACTTGGTTGGGTTGGGAAAGAGTTGGTTTCCTTTAGGCTATCATCCATGAGGGATTTTCGACATTGTTATGAAGCAGGTGTAACTGAACTAGTGTCTATCATTTTATTTGGAAGCTTTTGGTGGGGTTGCATGGGGCCTGTGTGATTGAGAAGTATGGGTGATGAATAAGCGTGATGTAGTGTATAAGAAGGTGGTCTATCTCATGAATAACTGAGGGGGTCGATTTGTGGTTGAGCGAGGGTACCAGAATGTGTGTGACTCATCTGTTTCTATGTTCTCTTGTGTATATCTCTATCCAGCCAAGTGTGAAAGGAGGGCTTGATTCATGCGTTTGTGAGGAGGCCTTTCAAGTTATGAGCAAATTGCGTTCCATGTGCTGAGCTTGGATCTACAGACCTCCCCACAGTTTGGGTATGAAAGAAGTGTTTTTAGCTCTGAAGAGTCTAATAAAGAATTCTTTGGAAGGAGAATAGAGGAGGGTCACTAAAATCATGTTGATTTGGAGGAGGAATTGAGGTACCAATGGCTCTAACTTGGAGTGGTATAGGAACTTTGTGATGAGGTATATGTTCACGGAAAGAAACCTTGTTACCAATGTGTTATGTTTGTTTCTCCAAAGTGAAGCTACAACGTGTATCCTGAATATGATTAACGTCCACAAAACAGTAGCTTTTGTGTCATAGTTGATGTCTAGCAATCTTCCTCATTTTTTTATGAATTGCTAGTGATTATCATTAAAAACGTTTATGTTGGGTCTAGCAAGGAAGAATAGTGATTTCGCATTGTTCACTTTCATTCTTTTGAGGGCATAGCATTCATGTAATGAGTGCTACATTGACCTCAAACCTGGCATCAGACCAATCGTCAAAAGAACCTACCGGATGAGCGATGGGGAGCTTATGGAACTCAAGCAGCAGATGGATCACTTGCTGACTCAGGGGCTCATCCGGGCGTGTGTTTCCCCGTCCATGGCACCAATACTGTTCGTAAAAAAGAAAACTGGCAAAATGCGGATGTGTGTGGATCACCGGGCGTTGAACGACATCACGATCAGGAACTGCTATCCCCTCCCTTAAGCAGAAGAGCTCTTTGACCAACTATATGGAGTAAGAAGTTTAAGCAAAATTGACTTAGGGAGCAGCTTCCACCAGATTTGCAACGTCGATGAGAATTTAGAAAAAACTACATTTCGAACACATAACGGGCATTCTGAGTTTATGGGTGTTGACACCCTACCAGTAGCTAGAGGCAAGACAGGTCCAGATGCTGCAAATGTTGTGGAGTCGGCGGCAGACACAAAGGACCTCGATGTGTGCACTACGGTGACCCAGCTGCAGACCTTCTTGCACATCAAGTGCGCGAGGCTGTAGGAGGTTTTGGCTCAAGCCAAAGTGCATGCGCTTGAGGTCCACCGTTAGGTTCATGCTGTAACTGACCGCGTACATGCCATAGATGTAGCTCGCCAGCCGGAGGCTGCAGTAGAGCTTGACAAGATTCACATGCACCACAACGCTACGGAGGCTACGTGGTGATCTACAACTTGGCAGCTGGTGGGCATACGGCACGTGATGCAGATGGAGGCAGCCCTCAGTGCTGCACTAGTCGTAGCAATAGGTGAAGACAATAGTGATGATGTTGACCACAACAGTGACGACGCCGACGCCAATGCTGCCAACGACAACAGCGACGGCGACGCTATGGGATGAGGGTACATGCTTGCACGCCTCACCAGCATCATCCTCAACCTTGTTGATGTGTATTGGTACATGGCCATGGGGGAGTCTTGCTCCCTCCTCAAGGGAGCCAGGCTGGCCTAAATAGCTGTCAGACATGTCGCACGACCAAAGTAACCGCGGGTGTATTTGGTTGCACAAACAGTGCACATGTCATTGCCGAAACCAAAACGCTTGCCCCGCC
Source organism: Penium margaritaceum (assembly GCA_023375785.1). NCBI lineage: Eukaryota > Viridiplantae > Streptophyta > Zygnematophyceae > Desmidiales > Peniaceae > Penium > Penium margaritaceum. The sequence continues at coordinate 26,114 of SZWC01005492.1, forward strand.
ATAGCTCACCACTCAGTTTTTATAATGGTGCACCGTCTGAACCATGACTATCAGCTTAGCAATCTTGTCAGCCCCCACATATGCACATCAGGTCTCCACATGACCCCACAACATGTCTCCGGGTACCCGGGTCTTGACCACCAAGAAAACTTTAGCACTCACAAACCCACAAAGTGGGATGCCAAAACACAGAAAATGCATCACATTGGCAATGTCCTAGATCATAAAGTAGTCTCAAGATCCCTAGAATACCTGTGGTGCCAACATCGTTACATGGAGTAGTGTCTGGTCAAGGCCAACACAACAACAATTGTTCTAACCGTACGTTAACAAACGTAAAATTGTGTCTCTAGCCTGGCTCTGCCTGTGATTGGATGAGAATTTGTGAAACTGACCAATGTGCAAGAGCCAAAGCTCCACATCTTGGCACTCCCACCAGAGCCGAATGACACCAGCCTAACGTTGCCAAGAGGCTGCTGCCTTGGAACTACCCCATAGTATCTTCGGTCTCGATGTTTCAGACTCCCATGTAATGTTTTTCAATTAAGATTAAGACCCGTTTTGATCTCGCTTGTCTCAAACTAGTCTCCTCTCATTGTCTCATACCACACATCGATTAGACAGTCTAAAAAATCTCAAGGGAGACAACATGATACCGAGACAGACTGGCCGGCACCTCCATACGGTACGAAAATCTTGTACCGTATCGAGGCCTCACGAGTATATCCAAGAACCGCTCATTGCAATTCACGTCGCGACGTCAGCAACGACAATGGCTTTTGCGGTGACGCTCAGATCCTGGGCTTAGTTGTGCGTGTGTGGCTCAAATTCCATGCAACAAAGGGATCTTATGATGAGGACGCGCACGTATGGAAAGTTTCCACAACATCCAATGGTTTTGAAAAGATAGAACACTTCCAAACCATTGAATTGTTGGATTTTTATAGAGAACCTCGTCAAAAGCAATTGAAGGTGCCCCGTACGACATCACTACATGAGATATGTTGAATCATTTAGGTTTTGGAGATTACTCTGACATGGATTGGCGGATTGTGCACCATGCTGTCCGATAAATTGTTGTGTTTTTAACATGGCCACTGAGAAGATGCCCAGCAGCTTCCTAACAACATTGCCGCTTACCAAGCGTGAGTGCTCGGCCAGACTGTGACAACAGACACAGGTCGTGCATGAAACGACAAGGGTTTGGTTTGGGATACAAGATAAAGTGTCGGAATTCTTGAACTAAGCAGTTGCAGAGAGAAATGGCAAATGAAAAGCACAGAGCATAAACACCTGCCGCAGCGCACGGTGGGTGATGCACGCGAAAGTGCAGCGTCTGACCTAGAATAGGACCGAAACCACTGTTTGGCCATAAATCTACACTTAGGCATCAAAACACTGTGCCTTCTGAACCTAGAGGAGCATAATGAAAATCTGAATGCTACGACAGGTCACACACATGCATCCGAAATTGAATGGTGGGAAGACAATGCAAAACATGCAAATAGGGACCCATGGCTAGTCCACCAAAAAAGTCCTACGGGCTACAGAACACATGCAGCAACCGCCAAGAAGCATCCCAGCTGCTGGAGCAGTCGTTGGTCAGGTGCAGGAAGATGGATCACCACCTGAAAATGTTTTGACACCAGTTGGATCCGCGTCAAGGATCTGCATGATCATGGACACAACCGATTGGTCACAATAGACTGTACAATTAGACAGGAAACCCAAAATCACAACACTCTCCCATGATCCGATGGTAAGCGTGTCCATACATGTGTAGAACTAACACAAGTGCATCAACAAGTGAAAACATGGTCAATGTACAATGGAACCCACACTCATCCACTCTTAGGTAGAGGGCGAAGCCTGACAGAATGAATGGCCACCAAGTACTTCCCACACCCCAGTTCCTTTGTCAAGAAGTCAGCACGCTACATGTCGGTTCAGACCCAAATGACAGAGATCATGTTTCTCTCCGCCAGATCACGTACAAATTGATGCTCAAAAGCAATGTGCTTCATGAGAGCATGAAAGAAACTAGAGTTCTCTGAGATGCAAAGAGGAATGTGGTTGTCACAGCGGAGCACAATGCTAGGTACGTCCTGCCCCAAATCACAAAATAGACAGTACAGCCAAACTCCATCAGCTCCCGCATCTAGCGTGACATACTCAGCCTCTAAGGTACTGCATGAAATGCAATCTTGCTTGCCGTTGCGCCATGACACAGCGGTGCCACCGAGCAAAAACAGATGGCCGTTGCGATTGCGTCCCTCTGGGCTCCAGGCCCAGTCACTGTCGGTGTAGCCGTCGATGACCACCAAACACTGTTATGGAAATAAGAGGCCAGGGTACGGTGTGGAAACCACAAACCGTACCACTCGCACAGCCGCATGAATTGCCCTCGCTCAAGAAGCCTACAAAAACTGTGCAAAGATATTGATAGCGAATGTGATTTTGAGACGTGTGGTTGTGGCCAAGTACATCTGAGAGCGGATCACGCACAAGTACAGGGTCACATCCACAGTTTCTTGTAGTTGTGCCAGGTCTTCAACCTTCAAGCCATCCTGCCCATGAGGTGTGATTGGTGTGGGTACTGAGGGGACAACGGCAAGGAGGTCGCAAAAGCGCTCCGTCACGATACCTGCATATCGTGCCTGGTGCAGCAAGAGTATTCGACGTCTGTGATTCCGCACAATCTCCATGCCTATGATCATGGCTGCAGGACCAAGGTCTTCCATCCTGCAGGATTCAACATGAGGAGAAAGAGGTAGGGATTCAATGGAGGGAGGGAAATGCATGATAGAGAGTGAGGAACTGGAGGGAGAGCAAGGGGATGGGGAGGATAGCAGGAGAAGATAAACATTCTGCTCGTGGTCTCATTCAGCTTGTGAAGTGAAGATAGATGTTCATGACTCTGCGTTCCTGCATCTACAGTTACAAAAAAAAACAATGCATGAAAAAAATAAAGACAACCGTATCTTGTGGTTCTGTGCAGGGAAGTGTACAAGCAGGCAGGGGGGAATGGAAAGATAGGACGCATACTTCTTGCATGTAGGGTCCAAAGACAAGGTAGCTAAAGAGCGCAAAGGACGTGAAGAAAATAAGCCACAGGAGGAAGAAGTGGGTGATGGCCAGCGCTGAGACACAGATGGAGTGCGTGATGATGCCCGAGTATGGCTGGAATTCCAACATCTTCAGCAGCCGCAGCTTCGTTATCAGCATCAGAGTGCACCGTGGATGGCAAAAGGACCTGAAACACACCAATGGTATTTTCAAGGCAAAAGGAATCAATCGTCATTCGACAACTGCTTCTGTATTGAGCTTCTCAATGACATTGATAGCACACATTGACTACAATGAACATGATGAAAGTGAAATAAGGGCAAGAAAAAAACAAACACTTTTCGTTCAACCAGATCGTTGTGCAAAACTACACGGCAACCCTTTCCGTCCTCTGATGTCTTGTACAAAAGGGAAAGAGTGAGATTTGGTGCACAATGAAACCACAAAGAAACCCACCCTGCAAAGCAAGTGACATCCATGCAAAAAACCCCTCGAAGTGAGAAGTAGTGTTTTCAAGGGTTATGAGGGTGAATAGAGGGCGGAAAAGGAGTACAATGTTTCAGATTGTACTTGTTCTTGTAACATGGAAGCACAATGAGATAACCACACCACAGATCCCAGCACCACTCACTTGATACCCAGCACCACTCACTTGATACCCAGCATCACTCAGTTGATACCTAGAAGCACTCACTTGATGCCCTATAACACAAAGTAGATGTTGCAGAGGTACACAAGGTACTCGATCTTGCTGTACTCTGTCGTTGCCGCCTCATATGCAGTGGGAGGGTTGTGCATGGACCAGTAGTAGAGGGTCTTGGTCAACAACGTGTACACGTCATACCGGATGTCGGGATTCAACTGGTCTGCTAGGACGGACAAGTCAATCCTCGCTTGCATGCCCAGCCCACAAACGTTTCAAGCAATGAAAAAAAGAAATTCAGGCAATGCAAAAAAAGTTTCACGCAGTGTAGAAAAAAATTCAAGAAATGCAAAAACCGTTTCAAGAAATGCAAAAAACATTTCAAGCAATGCAGGAAATGATTCAAGAAATGAAAAAAACATGTATCAAGCAGTGCAAACATAGACTACTGCACACTGATTTTGATGAAAACCTTTTCCAAGTTGGTTGAAATTGAACGAATGTTTCTGGCTTAACAAATTAAAAAGACTAGCAAAAAATCTCAAAAGGCCGTTTGTTGATTTCAAAGAGCCATGGTCTGATTTTACACTTGGTGGTGTTTTCTTGACTCCCTGTTTGGGCGACGCCCATTCCCTGCGTTTTGCTGACTGACATCAAGCCCTAGTTCAGATTGCGTCATTGGCAATTGCCTTCCACTTTGCTGCACGTCTGTGGCCGTCGCGTGCTTCATGGCATGTCTGTGTTGTGTCAGCCATTACACACCCAAGAACATCTGGTCGTCATCTGGAGGTGTGCATGCAATGTTACATGTGTCCCGTTGCCAAATTCTTGCCACCGGATTTTCAAGTCTCCAGGTCAAAGGCTCCAGCTCCTTGAGTTGTCAACTGTTTCAGAAATGGATGAATGGTCAAGAAACAAGAGGATGTGCTGGACCAACTGCAATTTGAATCGTAGCAGTCCGTTGGGAATCCAGGAACGTATGGCCCGTCAAAGTTGGGAGGAGGAGGCATCCAGGTTTGGATGGCAGACTAAGGCCAAGGCCCTTGTTGGCGGACCACCAACAATAATGTCCCATGGTTGGTTGGAGCTGTAGGTGCTTTGGAATGACGGCTGACGGCGGATAACGGCTTGACTGCCGTCTAGGGCGCTGAAGGTGGCTGCCACCCCCGCTAGTGGGTCTATTGAGATAGAAACTCCATGATGCGCCACAAAGCACGTAATGTGCGCTCCAGTGGTTCAAATCACGTGTGACTTGATTCATTAGAACACTTGTGACTTGCATCATGATTTTAATTGTGTCCAAGAATTGAACCACAAATTGTTCGCAGATCTTTGAAGCTCAGTGCTTGCATTCTGCCAGATTCTACTGATGTTGTGCGGCGACCCAGAGCGCACCCTTCACACACATGCTATTTGTGAGAGCGCCTGAGCACTTTAGCAGTCAGGCCACGTGAGAACAGTGATCCTCATGTGCAACTCCGTGAAGAATGCAGGTACACACATTATCTTTGTACTAGGAGAATCTCACCGCTGCCCAATGCACCAGATCTGGATGCCGAGGTTCAGCAGGTCTAGCCAGTTCCACAGCCGCTGGAAGCATACCATGACGACCCCTGTCGTCATCTTCACCCTCAGAATTTCCAACACCTCCTCCACAACATTACATAGCACCGCCAAAAACCACAGAACCTCCAGAACAAGAAGAGCCACGTCAACTGATTGCAACGAGTAGAACTGCACATGGACGTTGAGTGCTTAGCATCATTCTGTTTCCTCTCTCTCTCTCTCTCTCTCTCTCTCTCTCTCTCTCTCTCTCTATCTGTCTCTCTCTGTGTGTCTCTCTATCTCTCTCTCTTTATCTCTCTCTCCCCCCCCCCC
>SZWC01005492.1:36388-98062 GCA_023375785.1 Penium margaritaceum
CCCCCCCCCCCCCCCCCCCCCCCCCAAACAACCCCCCAAAAAGGGATAGGGGATAGAGGCACGACCAAATGATCAGTGGAAAAGGGCCCAATGCCACTACTCAAGGCCATACCAATGCAGCAGGATATTGATGGGCGTGCATTGGACTGAGGCCATATGAGGCTCTTGTGGCTCATTGTTGGCTCTATTTCTTATGTTACTGGACATGTGCCTAGCCTTGGTTTCTTATTCTAGCATTCTCTGCTTTGCGTTTGCTTCTGTGACTCTGTCACTTCCACATCCCCCTTGCCTCTGCTGGTGGTACGTCTGCTTCTTAATCCACGGAGGAGGAACCTATCAACGCAACACAATGCGGTATGTTGCATCGCATCACGATGTGACATGGCATGACGCAACGTGACACAAAGCAGCAGTACATAGCAATGGACTTTGACCGAATGCAATGCATTGTTGTGAAAGCAAATGATTGCAGTGCACTGTTGCGCAACAGGAGGCAGTGGAGCTGCACACCTTGGAATGGAAGAAAATGATTGAATTGCAATGCATTGGGTGCCCCAACGCCATGCAATGAAATGAAAAACCCAAGACAACAAAATGCAGTACATTGCAACTCAAGTCAATGCAATGCAATGCAAGTGCAAAAGAACACGTTGCCTGACATTGCAGCGTGAAAACCAACAAAGCAAGATGAAACAAAACATAATGCACTGAAAATGCGACACAATGCAACACAACACGGCAGAACGCAATACAAAAGAACACAATACAACCCAACCCAACTTGCGCACCTGGTGGTTGGGCACGGAACGCTCTCTCTGCATTCCTGGAAGATGAACATGCCCATCAGTAGCCACGGGCTCAGCGTGTACCCACTCCCACTGTGCATGTGTGTTGTGTTGTGTTGTATTGCATACACAGATAGAGCATGTAGCAGGCAAAGGGACATTGACAATGCAAGATAGCGCAAATGTGCGCCAACCCTCTCTCTCTCCATGAGGAGAGCAGGGCTACAAGGCTCTAGTGACGCAACAAAGTGTTGCCCATTTCACTCACTCCATGGATGGAATTAGTTATAGGGCATGTGAGTGTCCTCTGACTATCTGAAGCCTTGCAGCAGTCAAGTAGAATCAGCAGCAACAGCAGCAGCAGAAGCAGTAGAAGCTTCATCCACAACACATTGGAGAAGCAGAGGAATAACAGCAGCAGTCCTAGCACCTGAGAGCCTTCCTAGAAGTAGTTTGCAACTTGATTCATGCAAAACAGTCTACTAGGGAGTACGCTAGAGTAAAAAATGTTGGGCGGCCATAGGTAAAAAGTACAAGAATCCTAGTAGGGACGTTCCCCCTTCTAGCGTGTGAGGATATCTAGTCAATCCTTACAAAGCGGCCGGCGAGCAAAGCTTGCCGGCAAGCAGCAAAGTACGAGGGCAAAGCCCTTGCACATCCCCTAAATTTTGGGTTTCCAAACCCGGATAACCCATGAGTACATCAGCCAACACATGACGCTAGCGAACCTACAATTCTCCTAACAAACCTCCGATGGAGGGAGTATTCTAGGTCCCTCAAGAGTTTCAACCAAGAGCTTCTAGGGCAAGTAATGAATTAGCAAGCAGTTCAGTGGGGAGAATCAACAGGCCATGTGGCCAGGATGGAGCCGAGCACACAAGGGCATGAATCCCGGGTTGTCATGAGGATACGCCAGGATGCTGTACGCTCACGATGCATCGCCTCGACTCCCGGGTCCAACGTGCCGTGCGGACTCACAACCACAAGCAGAAGTATATACATAGGAATGAAAACACCCCCTTGGACGTGAGTGCGGCAGATTCATATCCCAGTTGATGCAGTTGGAAGAGGAGGGAACGAGAGGGGAGGGCTTTGGTAAGGAAGTCTGCCAACTGTGCCTCTCCACTTATGGCGCAAAACTGAATGACACCAGCTTCAGAAGCTTCTTGTACAAGATGGTATTCAACGTTGATGTGCTTGGTGTGTGGATGTAATAAACCATCATTGGCAGCAATGTCACGTGGAGTGGATTTGTCACTATGCAACGGCACGGCAGGCACATCAAATCCCAACTCTTGCAGCAGATGTGCAAGCCAAATGCCCTCACATGCCGCTTCGCCCAGTGTCATGTACTTAGCTTCAGGGATGCTACATGCCACACATGACAACTTTGCACTGCGCCAAGACACAGCTGTACCCCACATACAAAACACATAGCCACTACGACTGCGGACTGCACGATGGTGAGCATAGTTGCTGTCACAATACCCATCAAGCATTGGGTCCAGAGTCAAAGCAAACACCAGTCCAAGTTCAGCTGTGTCCAACACATACCGCAAAAGCTTGATCAATGCTTTGTGATGCGTGATACATGATTGCTGGCTGAATTGGGCAAGCACATTGACAGCGCATGAGATATCCGGTCGTAGAGTCCAAGTATGATAAGCTGCCCGCGATGTGTCAATGTAATGTGGGATCAGTTGCCTTTCCATAGTCTGTCGCCTGTGCTTCCGGCAAGTGAGCATAGACATCTGGGCTCATGGGAGATTTCTGTGGCGGTAGATGTTTCACTAGATGTTCGAACCATGTGGTGAGATGTGCAATGAACCGTCCTTGATGCAGAGTGAGTTTTCATGCTGGTCTGTTCCTGACTATAGTCATGCCAAGAAAGTTCTGTGCTTTGCCCAAGTCTGTCATGCGGTAGTGCACAGTGAGCAATGCTTTGGTTTGTGCTATGAGGTTGGCTGAAGGCGACAAGATCAACAGGGCATCATCCAAATACACGAGCAGAGAAATTGGTACATCGCCCTCCCATTGCAGAAACAAAGAGGGATTGCAGATGCTTTGTGTAAACCCACCAAGTTCCAGTGTGCGTCTGATTTCTTTGTTCCAACATCTTCGGACTTGTTTGAGTCCGCAGAGGGCTTTCAGCAGTAACAATACCCTGTCCGTGCCATCATCAAAGCCCCCTGGTTGTTTGACGTATAGTTCCTCTTCAAGAGGACCATTGAGGAAGGCATTTTTCACATCCAGATGGTGGATGTCCCAGTCCTCACGCATTGCAACTGCCAAGAGCGCGCAACCTGTTCCATACTTCCCAACAGGTGCACAAGAATCAGTGAAGTCCTGTCCTCATATTTAATGAAATCCCTTTGCCACCAGTCTAGCCTTGTACTTATCAATCATTCCAGCTAGGTTCCGTTTCAGTTTGAATACCCATTTGACATCAATTGCTTTCCGCCCGGGTGGCAAGGACACTACCTGGTACATGCCATGTTGAAGGATAGCGTTCAGCTCTGCCGTCATGGCCTTCTCCAACTCAGGAGCATCAGAGCGCCCCCTTGCTTCTATTAGCGTCACTGGTTCTGTCAATAAGGTGTCCTTGCTTCAAACACCAACAGTGTGAAAAAACTGTCTGTAATCAATTTGAGGCAGTGAGCATAGTGATCTCCGCACGGGCTCAGCAGGTGACGTTGTTGTCACCTCAACGTCAGTGTGCCTTTCCGTGGGATCCAGTCCAGGTGGGGAGGACGGGTTACCCGAATTTGTGCTCGCAAGATCTATAGGTGTGAGCAGGTCCGAGGGCGCAGGCAAGGCTGTTTTTGCACCATGGCCTCGTTGCACTAGTCTTTCAGACCGTTGTGCTTGCATGGGGAGAAAAACGGGCACACTCATGTACTGGGGATTGTGTTCAGCATGGGGCACTGGCGGAGCCTGCCGTAGCATGCGGAAGTCCTTGTATGGCATGTGCTAAAGAAAAGATGCATCTCGGCTTTGAACAAAGGCATGGTTTGTGGGATCCCAAAACCGCTTTGCCTTCAAAGTGTGCGCGAGTTACTGCCACTTTGTTAACCTTTTGCTCTCTGTCAGTGGCACAGGCCAACGTTGTCAAGGCATTGCGCACAATAGCCAAACCAATCCGCCAGTATTTTGCCTTTTTTATATGTGCAAGGTCATGTCTAGTACACGTGCACATTGATTGGGCACTCTGACCGTGGCTGACTCGTGTTATGAGCCATAGAAGTTAAAGCCACTCGGTTAACTTTGTGGTCATGGTCAGTGGCACATGCCAACTTTGTCAAGGCATTGTGCATATTAGCCAAAGCGAGCCACCAGTATTTGACCTTGTTTACACACGCAAGGTCATGCGTACTACATGTGCACTGTGATTGTTAACTCTGACCATGACTGACTCATGTTATCATCCATAGAAGTTAAACTCACTTGGTTAACGATTGGCTCATTGTGAATGGCACATGCCAACATTGTCAAGGCATTGCACACAATAGTCACACCGGGAAACCAATATTTTACCTTTTCTACAACTGCAAGGTCATGCATGGTACATGTGCACTGTGATTGGGCACTCTGACAGTGGCTGACTTGTGGTATGACTCATAAAAGATAAAGTCACGGGGTCTTGTGGTCATGGTTAGTGGCACATGCCAGCTTTTTCAAGGCATTTCACACAATAGCGACACCGAGCCTCAATTCATCTACCTTGTTTATACCTGCAAGGTAATGCCTAGTACACATGTGTCAATGCGCCAGATAGCAACGGTCTAGAAAACAGGTCTTGACATGGGAGGCCCCCAACCGCTCTTGGTATTTCAACCAAGACAACATATCACCCTCAAACGAGGGATCCACACTTAAGGTTCGTTTGGTTTGCAACCTCACAAAGTCCGCATGCTGGTCTTCAGTGTCTACCTTTGGTTGGACACTCTTTGAGGAGTCGCAAAGGTAAGAACTGTAAATGGATGCATGTAAGGTACAGGCTTTTGTACTCGTAGAGCTTTGCTAAAGCTTCTGCTTGTAGTGGCTCCACTGGAGCCAACCTCAACCTTCAGTCCTACTTGGCGTGTCCTTAGACCACCAAGTGTCATCCTCAAGGCAGGCTCTAGTAAGCTTCCTAGAAGCTTCCTATCCCTGTTTGGGCCACAAAAAGATTTCAGTTGTCTTGGGGTTTGAATCCACAACCTCTTGGGTGAGACTTTGGCATTATTCAACTAGGCCACAAAGGTATGTTTCTTATGATGATCCACAAGAAACATACCCATTATGGACAGTGCATTCCTGGCGCATCTTGGAACAGACCAAGGGGACGTGCTCAATACAGCAGTGCATGCCTTGTCTGTATGTACAGCTAGCCAGCTAGGCAGTGGACAAGGTGCATACCATTTCAACAAATCTCTCCCTTGCACCTATATCCATGTGTCCCTCCTTGGGCTCCATCAATGCCTTCGGGCTTACTCTTCCTCTTCCGCACCCCCATGCCGAATCCACGAATGCTTGCGTAGTGCATGTCGCTCTCCAACGGTTTGGTCATGCAGTCAGCAAGCATGCTCTTGGTTCCACAGTGCTGCAAGTCCACCCCGTTCTTCATGACCAGGTCACAGGAGTAGTGGTAATGTATGTTGATGTGCTTTGTTCGTTGGGAGATGATCCCGTCTTGAGCCATCCAGATGGCGCTCATGTTGTCCACGTATACAACCGAGGCGTCCTTCCGTGGCATTTCGCTAAGCAGGCTGCGCAGCCACTGAGGCTCCTTGCATAACTCAGACAGAGCAACGTACTCTGCCTCAGCCGTGGACATGGAAACACAATCTTGCTTCCTACTTCTCCATGAGATGGCAATGCCATTCAAGATGCACACATATCGAGAGGTAGATTTTTGGTCATCAAGATTTCCTCCCCCGTCAGCATCGGTGTAGCACTTCAAGCGAAGGGGGTCCGTACCTTCGTGGCCTCCAAGGATGAGGCCCATGTGATGTGTCCTTTGTAGGTAGTGCAAGATGCGCTTTACTGCCTGCCAGTGTTGTGGCCCTGGGTTCGCCACAAATCTGCTCACTTGTCCCACAGCATAGCAGATGTCCAGACAAGTCCCTACCATGGCGTACATGATGCTACCCACGGTGGACTGGTAGGAAATGTCTTGTGTCTCCCTTTCTTCTACTTTGTTGCTTGGCAACATGGAGGCCTTTAGCTTTGGATCGGTCGTCATGAGGCTGCTGACAGGTTTGCAGCGTTCCATGTAGTAGCGCTTCAGTACCTCACCGATGTATTTGGTTTGGTTGAGTTTGATGGTGCCTGCTACTTGGGTGCGGTGGATGGAGATCCCAAGGTAGTACTCAAGAGGACCCATATTCTTCATCTTGAACCTTTTGCTGAGGTCAGACTTGAGCTCATCGAGCAGCTTGACCGAAGAGGAGCAAATGATCAGATCATTGACGTATAATGCAACCAACATCAGCCCTCCCCCATCATCGCGCACGTATATGCGCGGGTCATTCTGGCAATGCGCGAAGGAGAGACTGGTCATGAAACCATCCATCTCTTTGTATCACATGCTTGGGGCCTGTTTCAATGTGTAGAGCGCTTTCACCAACTTGTACACCTTGTCCTTGGGAGCTTTGACTCCTTCAGGAACCTCCATTAGCACTTTCTCGTCAAGCTTCCCATAAAGAAAAGCTTTCTTGACATCCATCTGGTGTGTCTCAAGGTTCTTTGCAGCTGCAATGCCAAGGAGAGAGCGAATGGAGGCAAAGGTCACGACGGGCACAAACGTCTCATTGTAATGAGAGCTCATACGTTGAGAGAATCCCTTAGGCACTACCCTTGTGTTGAACTTTTCAATACTCATGTCTTGCTTCTTCTTCACTCAAGGGACCCACTTGGATCGCACCAAGTGGGCCTTGTTGGGCCTATCCACGAGCACCCACGTGCCGTTCTTGGCAACGGACGCAAGCTCGCTGTCCAGCGCCTCCTTCCACTTGGCCGCATCTGGGCCATTCATCGCCTCCGACACTCTGGATGGCTCTCCCTGAGCCATGCACAAAGGCCAGTCCAATCATCATCATATTGCAAGGGTGCTTTCTTTGGTCGCAAACTGTGCCGGAGTGTTGGTGCGGCTTCTTGCTTTGGTGTTGGTGTTTTGACAGGTGGTGGTTTCTCGTTGTCATCATCGTCGTCGTCAAAAACATTGTCAGACTCCAAGTCACACTCGGAAGCCACGGACGCCTCGGTATCCGCGTCCATGTCAGATGCTTTGTCATCCTCCGTAGCTACTCTCCCATTCCTACCACCTCCTCAAAAAGCGAGCCAGTTGTTGGGTGCTTGGTCTCCAGACTCAAGCAACACTATTCACTCTCCCGCTCTGGGAGCGAGGATCGGGTCTAGCACCTCTCCCTTTCAAACACAATATCGCGGCTCCTCACAAGATTGCCTGCTGCCTGGTTCCAAAGCTCATAGGCTTTGTGTGACGTGTCATACCCAACCATGACGTACATCTTGGAGCGTGCATCAAGCTTGCCTCCACCTTCTCCCGTCTTGATTGTCACCCATGCAGTTGGCCCCAACACCTTCAGATGAAATGCGTTGCGTTTTTTTACCGACCATGCTTCCTGTGGGTCTTCAGATGCTTTTCCTGCTCCTTTCCACGCTTCTGCAAGGCGGTTGTTGGTTTGTGGTTCAAGAGGTTGCAGGCCGTTGTTGTTGCTTCAGCCCAAAAGCAAGGTGGGAGCTTGGCATCAAAGAGCATGCTTTGCACCATGCCGAGCAGGGTCTGGTTCATCCTCTCGGCCATGCCTTTGCTTTGGGGGGTTTAAGGGGTGGTTTTCTTATGGCGGATGCCATGATGCTTGAGCCAAGGCTTGCATGCCTTGTACTCACCCCCGTTGTCACTTCGGAACGTGTTCACTTTCTTGGACGTTTGCCCCTCTACCATGGCGATGAACTCAAGGAGCTTCTCCTTGACCTCTCCCTTTGTTTTGAGGAAGTGTATCCACAACTTGCGGCTGTGGTTGTCAATGAAGGTCAGGAAGTACTTGCTTCCTCCGTTAGACGGTGTGCGGAAGGGTCCACACACGTCACTGTGTATCAGTTCTAAGACATGCTCTGCTCGTTGACCTCCTCTCCCAAATAGATTTTTCTTTGCCTTCCCTTGGAGGCATGGTTCACAGAATGTAGAACCTTGGCCATGCTTCATGGTGAACCCTTCCATTCCGCGGACTACCTCTTGCTCCTACATCATTTGCAGCATGCTGTTAGCCACATGGCCCATTCGCTAGTGCCACAGCTCAGCGTCAATGTCCTTGTGTGATGTGGCGGCCACAACTGTGACCGTTGGTGCACCCTTTGGCTCCGGTGCCACTGTCTTGGTGGCACATGCGAGTTCCTCATCGAACACCTTGGTGACTTTGGTTTGAAGCACATAGAGGCCGCCAACTCTTGGAACTTGAAGCATGAGTCTGTCTTTGGTGTACAAAATCAAGATGTCCTCGTTTACGAGGGCTACCGCTTCCTTGTTGGTAAACACCATTGTCATGTTGTTGTCGGTGATTTGTGAGATGAGCAGCAAGTTTGCTGTGAAGGAGGGCATGTGCACCACCTTTTGAAGGTTGACCGTCTTCTTTGCACCGTTCACGTTGAACGTAATCACCTTGTCCCCTTCGCGCATGGCTTGGACAACACCGCCGTTTGCACACTTGATGCGCATGACAGATTCGGCCATGGAGACAAATCCACCTTTATCTTTTGATGAGTGGTGGTTGGTGCCCGAGTCAAGGGCAAATGCCCTGGGCCTAAGGATCGCAGCCCCCTTCATGGGCAGCCCTCTAGCCATGGTGTTGGTGAGCTTCTTCGTCTCCTTCCCACCTTTGTTCCCGCCTTCTTTCTTGGGAGTACGGCAGTCTCTAGCCCAGTGCCCAGCCTTGCCACAATTGTGATAATTGTTGGATCTCTTGGAACTCTTCCCGCCACCATTGCCTTTCACTCCACCGCCACCATTTCTGCTGTTGCCTTGACTGGAGCGAGAGCTTGCACCTTGTTCAGTGAAGCGAGAGGCATAGGCTGAGATGTTTTATTCATTGCCACTGTGTTGCATGGACTCGTTGCGGACGTGTTTAGCGACAGCCTCATACATCAGATCTGCATCCTTCCAACCACATTAACACTGATCAAGGATCCCCAGGTTTCCGGCAGCGCCATTAGAAGGATCATGGAACGCATGTTGGAGTTTAGACTCCATTCCATTTGCTGGACCTTTTGCAGCATGTTGTCAAACGAGTGCAAAAATGCGGGTCTCGATTCTCCTTCGCTCACCCTCATCGACATTAACCTTTGGAAGATGAAAAGTTGGCTTGCAAGGGCGTTTGATTGATGCTCGCGTGCGAGGTTTACGTAGGCCTTGGCAGCCAACATGCATCCTGTGATGTGGGAGTGTTGAGTCTCGTTAATGGACGTCACAAGAATGGCGAGAGCCATGTTGTTCTTCATCGTCCATGTTGCAAGGGCAGCTGCATGTGTCGTCACAGTGGCATTGACGGGTGCTCTCTTGGTCTTATTTAGGATGTCGAGGTAGCCACACACGTTTATAACAATCTCAAACTCACATTTCTACAAGGGAAAACCTGTCTCCGTGAATTTGGACGTACCCGCCTCAAGGCGGGCTTGAGTCGGGTCCGCCATTTCGTGCGGTTGCTCGTCTTCTCTAATTTGCTGCTACTCTGCTTTGATGAGGCCGATGAGGGTGATGAGGCTTTTGACTGCGACCGTTGTCAAAGGTGCTGTTGGTTCTGTTGTATACCCCTCCCGCCAATGATCACCTACGGTGCTGGTGCCATCACAAGCGAATGGACTCTGGGTCGTACTACCTTCTAAAAAACAGGTAGAGCTTAGTCCCAGTGGGGCTCGAGGGTCTTGTCCAACATGAACAGAGCTGTTCCTTGTCCCCTAGTCCGCCACGTGTACGCACCCTACCTGAAGAAGCCAATGTAGCCCATGGAGCTGATGGAGCCATCCGATGGTCGTTTCCCTGTTGTACCTGTGCGCCCTGCAAGACGACACGCTAGTCGGTCTTAGAAGCGTGCCTTAGAACCAGAAGTGTGGAGCCATAACCCTTTGTCAATGCGCCGGATAGCAACAGTCCAGAAAATGGGTCACGACATGGGAGGCCGCCAACCGCTCTTGGTATTGCAACTATGATAACATATCACCCTTGAACGAGGGATCCACACTTAAGGTGCGTTTGGTTTGCAACCTCACGAAGTCCGCATGCTGGTCTTTAGTGTCTACCTGTTGTTGGACACTCTGTGAGGAGTCTCAATGGCAAGAACTTTAAATGGATGCATGCAAGGTATACTTGCAGAGCTTCTGCTTGCAGTGGCTTCACAGGAGCCAACCTCAAGCTCCAGTCCTACTTGGAGCGTCCTTAGGCCGCCAAATGTCATCCTCAAGGCAGGCCCTAGTAAGCTTCCTAGAAGCAGCTATATCCTTGTTTGGGCCACAAAAAAGGTTACGGCTGCCACCGGGGTGGAACCCACAACCGCTCTGTTGGGACACAACACTATTCGACTAGGCCACAAAGGTCTGATTCCAATGATGATCCACAGCTGACATACCCATTATGGGCAGTGCATTCCTGGCCCATCTCGGAACAGACCAAGGGGACGTACTCCATAGAGCAGTGCATGCCTTGTCTGTATATGCAGCTAGCCAGCTAGGCAGCGGACAAGGTGCATACCATTTCAACAACGTGCACTGTGAGTGGGCCCTCTGATTGTGGCTGAATCACGCTATGATTAATAGAAGTTATTGTCATTTGGTCAACTTTGTGGTCATGGTCAGTGGCACATGCCAACTTTGTCAAGGCATCGTGCGAAATAGACACACCAAGGCACCACTATTCCACCTTTTCTTGTACATGTAATGTCATCCATAGTACACGTGCACTTTGATTGGGAACTCGGACCGTGGCTGACTCGTGATACGATTCATGTAAGTTGAATTCAATTCGTTAACGTTGTCATGGTCAGTGGGACAGTCCCACATTCTCTAGGCATCGGTGACAATAGCCAAACCTAGCCACCAGTATTTTACCTTGGTGATGCCTGCAAGGTCATGACACGTACAAGGAAACTGTTACTGGGCACTCAAACTATGGCTGACTTGTGTTTTTCTTCATAGACGTGAAGGTTACTTGGTTATCTTTGTGGTCATGGTCAATGGTACATGCCAGATTTTTCAAGGCATTGCGCACAATAGCCACACTGAGCCACCAGTATTTTACCTAGTCTATGATTGCAAGGTCATGCCACTGTGATTGGGAACTCTGACTATGGCTGACGCGTGTTATCATTCATACATGATAAAGTCAATTTGTCAACTATGTGGTCATGGTCAGTGGCACAGGTCAACTTTGTCATTCTGCACAATACCAATACCGAGCCTCCACTATTTCACCTTGTCCATAATTGCAAGGTCATGCATAGTACATGTGCGCTATGATTGGGCACTCTGACGGTGGCTGATTCATGTTATGATTCGTAGAAGTTAAGGTAACTTGGTTAACTTTGTGGTGATGGTCAGTGGCATGGGTAAACTTTGTCAAGGCATTCCGCACAATAATGACTCCGCGCCCGTAGCATTGCACATTGTTTATACATGCAAGGTCATGCAGAGCAGACATGCACTGGTTTTGGGTACTCTGACCATGGCTGAATCATGCAATGATTTGTAGAAGTTAAGGTCATTTGGTTAACATTGTGGTTATGGTCAGTTCATGCCTAGTGCTGGTGCACTGTGATTGGGTACTCTGACCGTGGCTGACTCGTGTGATGATTCACAAAAGTTGAAGTCACTTGGTTCACTTTGTGGTCATGGTTAGTGGCATATGCCAACCTTGTCAAGGCATTGTGCACAATAGCCACACCAAGCCACCGGTTTCTTACCTTGTTCATACCTGCTAGGTCATTCCTAGTACACGTGCAATGTTATTGGGACCTCTGACTATGGCTCAATGGTGTTATGATTCATAGAATTCCAAGTCACTTTGTTCACTTTGTGGTCATGGTCAGTGGCACATGCCTACTTTGTCAACGCATTGTGCACTATAGCCACACCAAGACACCAGTATTCTACCTTGTCTATAACTGCAAGGTTATGCATAGTACATGTCTATGTGATTGGGCACTCTGAACGTGGCTGACTCGTGTTATGATTCATTAAAGGTAACAGTCACTTGGATAACTTTGTAGTTGTGGTCAGTGGCACAAGCCTACTTTGTCGAGGCATTGCACACAAAAGCCACACTGAGCCACCAGTGATGTACCTTGTTCATAATTGCTAGGTCATTCCTAGTACACGTGCTCTGTGATTGGGCACTCTGACGGTGGCTGACTCGTGTTATGACTCATAGAAGTTAAAGTCATTTGGTTAACTTTATGGTCATGGTCAGTGGCACAGTCCAACTTTGTCAATGCATTGCACACAATAGCCACACCAAGCCACTACTATGTTGGCCTTGTTTATACCAGAAAGGTCATACCTCGCACACGTGTACCGTGATTGGGCACTCTGATTCTGGCTGACTCTTTCTATGATTCATAGAAGTTAAAGTCACTTGGTTAACTTTGAGGTCATGGTCAGTGGCACATGCCAACGTTTTAAAGGCATTGCGCACAATGGCCACACCGAGTCTCCAGTACCTTTTTTATACCTTCACTGTCATGCCTACTACACGTGCACTGTGCTTGGGCACTCTGACTGTGGCAGACTCGTGTTCTTTTTCATTAAGGTTTCCGTCACTTTGTTAGCTTTGTGTTCATGGTCAGTGGCACAAGCCAACATTGGCAAGGCATTGTTCATAATAGCCACTGCGAGCCATCCGCATTAGACCTTGTTTATGTGTGCAAGGTTATGCGTAACACACGTGCACTGTGATTGGGTACTCTGACTGTGGCTGAGTCGTGTTATGAATCATAGAAGTTAAAGTTACTTGGTTAACTTTGTGGACATGGTCAGTAGCACAGGCCAACTTTGTCAAAGCATTGCGCACGATGGCTACACCGCGCCACCAGTAATCTAACTTTTTTATACATGCAAGGTCATGCATAGTAGACGTGCTCTGTCATTGGGCATTCTGACCGTGGCTGACTCGTGTTATGATTCATAGAAATCACAGTCACTTGTACAACTTTGTGGTCATGATCAGTGGCACAAGCCAATGTTTTCAAGGCATTTAGGACAATAGCCACACAGAGCCTCCAGTAGTTTACCTTGTCTATAACTAATAGTTCATGCCTAGAAAACGTGCACTCTGATTGGGCACTCTGACCGTGGCTGACTTGTGTTATGATTTGTAGGAGTTAAATTCATTTGGTTAACTTGGCCATTGTCAGTAGTACATGCTAGCTTTTAGAGGGCATTGCGCACAATAGCCACACGGAGACACGAATAGTTTACCTGGATCATACCTGTTAGTTCATGCCTAGTACATGTGCACTATGATTGGGCAATCTGACCATGGTTAAGTCATGTGATGATTCATAGAAGTTAAAGTCACTTTTGTTTAACTTGTGGTCACGGTCAGTGGCACGGGCGAAAATTGTCAAGGCATTGCGCACAATAGCTGCAGCGAGCCACCAGTATTTCACCTTGTGTGTACATGCAAGGTCATGCATGGTCCACGCGCACTATGAGTGGGCACTCTAATAGTGGCTGACTCGTGTTATGATTCATAGACGTTACGGTCACTTGATTAACATTCTGCTTGTGGTCAGTGGCACAGGCCGACTTTGTCAAGGCATAGCGCAAGAAAAGCACACCAAACCACCACTATTCTACCTTTTCTATACCTGCAAGGTCATGCCTTGTACACAAACACAGTGATTGGGTATTCTTACCATGGTTGACTCGTGTTTTGACTAATGGAAGTTACAGTCACTTGGATAACTTTATGGTCATGGTCAGTGGCACATGCAAGCTTTGTCAAGGCATTGCGCACAGTAGCCACACCTGGCCACCACTCTCTTACCTTTCCAATACCTGCACGTTCATTCATAGCACACGTGCACTGTGATTGCGCACTCAAACCGTGGCTGACTCATGTGATGATTCATAGAAGTTAAGGTCACTTGGTTAACATTGTGGTCATGGTCAGTTGCACAGGCCAAAGTTTTCAAGGGATGTCGCACGGTAGCCACACTGTGTCACCAATGTTTTACCTTGTGTATACATGCAAGGTTATGCATAGTACACATGCACTGTGATTGGGCACTCTGACCGTGGCTGACTCGTGTTACGATTTGGAGAAATTAAAGTCACTTTATTAACCTAGTGGTCGTGATCAGTGGCACAGGCCAACTTTGTCAGGGAAGTCCGCAAAATAACGACACTGAACCACCATTATTAGACCTTGGTTATGCGTGCAAGGTCGTGCATAGTATACCTGCACTGTGATTGAGCTCTCCGACCATGGCTGACGAGTATTGTGATTCCTAGAAGTCAAAGTCACTTGGTTAACTTTGTGGTCATGGCCAATGGCACATGGCAACTTCGTCAAGGCATTTCGCATCATAGCCATAGCGAGCCACCAGAATTAGACCTTGTTTATACGTGCAAGGTCATGCGTAGTACACGTGCACTGTGATTGGGCACTCTGACCGTGGTTGACTCGTGTTATAACTCATAGAAGTTTAATTCACTCGGTTAACTTTGTGGTCATGGTCAGTGGCACAGGCCAGCTTTGTCAAGGCATTGCACACGATGGCCACACGGAGCCACCTGTATTCTACCTTGTCTACATTGACATAGTGTGCCCGTTGCCATGAGTGCCATTGATCGCACTCTCTAGTTCGACCACTGATCAATGGTCAAACACCTGATCTGAGTTTTGATTTTTATTGCTTGGATTGTTCCATGCAGGATCGAGCTTTGAATGGCTCAATTTGAGTGAGTATTCAGAACGTTAGCTTAGCCCTAAAATCTGGTGTTGGGGAGTGGAAGCTGGTACCCGCCATGGGTGGTGGAACAATCCACCGCCAGTGATCCAAGTTCGTACCCCAAAAGCTCCAAATGCACCAGGAGCATGAATGAAGTGACCATAAGGACAACCCCGACCAGGGTGAACTTCTCCTTGACATCTGAGCCAGGAAAGGTGCTTCAATGAGTCATCGTTGAAGCGCCTCCCGTTGTGTAGCAAGAAAAGCAAGGTGGGCGGCCTCACCAAGTTACTTTGACGGCCGTAGCAGGGGCTCTACGGCTCTGCTTTGCGCTTGCTTGGATGCGTTGGAAATCTTGTATTCCAAGCTATGAGGATCAGATGTCATCTTACTATGCTCACAAACAAAAACGGTCTGTAATTCAGATATACTGATTCCAATAATCTCTTTCCACTCGTATACATGATCCTTGTGCTCCACATTCTTCACCATTGGTGTCCATTGGCTACCCAAACACTGGTAGCGTGCATCACTGAGAGCTAGGCAGTCTTGAGGGTGCCTCCACACCCACTAGAGCCAACAAAGGGTCATGGGCCCACGTGCCTAGAAGGACCCTAGCTCTACAACTTTCACGCTACCGCCGCGCACCATGGCAACAACCGAGCAAGAAAGCATCGGCGCCGTCTCCAAGTTTGACAGGAACGGTTTTTCTTTGTGGAGGTGGCACTTTGAGGTCTACGTTGATCACAAAGGCCTGCTTGATCTGGTCAGCAAAAAAGAGACCATCCCTTTGGATACCGCGACCCCGGAGGAAGTGGAAACGTACAAAAAGTGCAACCAGAAGGTGCTTACAGTGTTGGTATTAGTGCTAGCTCCGCCGCAGCGCGCACTGATTCAACGATGCACGAAGGACACAGAGGCCTCGAAGAATCTCTGCACCATCTACCAGTCCACCAACCTTGCTAACCATCTCTTTTTCGTCATGAATTGTCATCCTCTGAGCCAACAAAGGTGGCGGCATCATGGAGATCCTGAAGTAGATTGAGTCCCTCATTGCGGAGTGCATAGCCACCAGATGTAAGGTCGACCCTCAGCTGCAAGCCATGATCCTCCTCCTGGCCTTTGCTTGACAGTTGGAGTCCCAAAAACACCATCATAGGTGACTAGTTGGACGATGAGCCAAAGTACCCAAAGGTGGCTGAGTATGTCTGCAATGAATGGATGCAGCGTGGTAGGTGAGAGAGCGAGGCAACGTCAAGTTCCGCCTATGCCGTCTGCCCTCAAGGTGGAGAGAGAGGCAAGAGGGGGACATGTACCAAGCAGGGTACAAAGAGAGGTGACAATAAGGGGGAGTGCTACAACTATGGCAAACAGGGCCACAGGGGGTGGACGTACTGTCAGGGAAGGTGTGCATGCTTCACAAATCGCTCTACGGGCTGAAGCAACTGCCACTCATGTGGTACCTTTAAATGGATGGCTTCATAGCCAAGGCTGGGTTCAAGCGCTGCAAAACGGATCAAAGCGTATACATGCGGAAGCAGCCGAGGTTGCACCTGATCGTGGTCCTTGATGTGGATGACCTAATCCTTGTGTCTTCTGACATGGAGGTGTTGGTGAACCTGAAACGACAGCTGGTCGGTTGGTTCAAAATGACTGACATGGGTGAGCTCGAGTACTATCTCAGCGTCGCCATCAAGAGGGACCGCAAGGCATGCATGCTGGAGATGGGGCAGGAAAAGCATGTGCAAGAGGTACTCCGCCGTTACAATATCAAGGAGTGCAACCCCATTGGCACACCCATGACCACCACGTGTGAGCTGAGCTCAAGCATGTGGCCGAGTATAAATGAGGAGAAGGAGGAGATGGAAGGTATGCCGTACCAGTCTGCGGTGGGGAGCATCATGTACAACATGGTGGTGACGCGGCCCAACCTGTCCTTTGTGGAGGGCCAAGTGATTCGCCATATTGCTGACCCTGGGCCACTGCATTGGCAAGCTGTTAAGTGGATCCTTTGCTATCTCAAGGCAACAAAGCAGTCGCAGCTTGTGTTTGCAGGGGGAGCATGCGATGACTTCCTGGATTTGTTGAGGTACTCAAATTCCAACTGGACTGGTTATGTGGATGACAGAAAATCAACGTTGGGGTACGTGTTTATGCTTGCTGGTAGAGCAGCTTCATGGGCAAGCAGGAAGCAAGACCGTGTGGCAGTATCTAGCACCAAAGCGGAGTACATTGTGCTTACAAAAGCTGCTATGGAGGTGGTATTGCTGCGGCGGCTGCTAAAGGAGATTGGTGTACTGCAGAGGAAGCCAACTGTGCTCAATGTTGACATCATGAGTGCCATCTGCCTTGTCCAGAACCCGTTGCGACACAAGATGACCAAGCACATCGAGATATGGCATCAGTACATGTGAGACTTAGTGGCAAAGAGAGATGCGCCAATTGTGAATTGTGGCCATGAGTGTATACTCGCGGACACCATGACCAAGGCACAGCCCAACAGGACAAGTATAACTCAAGCTGCATGGAGCTTGGTCTGCACTGTGAACTTTAAAATGCTACAGGTTCCAAGGACAAACAGTACATCAAGGGTGCGGTGCAAGAAGGAGATCGTTGACATAGTGCGCCCCTTGCCATGAGTGCTGTTGATCGTACACCCTGGTTTGACCACTTAGCAATGGTCTAACACCTGATATAAGTTTTGACATGGATTGCTTGGATTTTTCCTTGCAGGATTGAGCTTTGAATCACTCAATTTGAGTGAGTACTCAGAAAGTTAGCCTAGCCCAAAAATTGGGTGTTGGGGGGAGGGGGGGTGGAATCTGGTACCCACCATGGGTGGCGGGATAATCCACCACCAGTGATCCAAGCTCGTCCCCAACGAGCTCCAAATGCACCAGGGGCATGAATAAAGTGACCATAAGTACCTCCTTGACTAGGGTGAAATTCTCCTTGACTTCTGGGCGATGAAAGGGGCTCCGACGAGTCATCGTCGAGTGCCTCCCGTTGTCTAGTGAGCAAGGCAAGATGGGCAGCTCCAGCAAGGGTTACGTCGATGGCCATAGCAGGGGCTCTATTGCTCTGTTTTGGGTGTTTTGGATGCGTTGGAAAGCTTAGATTGCAGGCTATCAGGTTCTGATGTCATCTCACTATGATTAGGAACAAAACCGTGTTTTGATTCAGATGTACTGAATACAACGATTTCTGTCCACTCTTATCCGTGATCCTTGTGTACCACACTCTCCACCATCCGTGTCCACCGACTGCCCAAAAACTGGTAGCGTGCATCAGTGAGGGCTAGAAATCCTTGATGTTGCCTAAAAAACCACTAGAACCAACAGGTTATACATGCAAGGTCACACATACTACACGTGCTCTGTGACTGGGCACTCTGACCGTGGCTGACTTGTGTTCTGATTCATAGAAGTTACAGTCACTTGTACAACTTTGTGGTCATGGTCAGTGCTACACGCCAGTGTTTTTGAGGAGTTTTGTGCAATAGCCACACAAAACCACCAGTAGTTTACCTTGTATATAGCTTTAAGTTGATTCCTAGTACACGTCCACTGTGACTGGGTACTCTGACCGTGGCTGACTCATGTTATGATTCGTAGTAGTTAAAGTCAGTTGGTTAACTTTGTGGTCATGGTCAGTAGCACATGCCAAATGTCTAACGGAATTGCGCACAATAGGCACACTGAGCCACCAATAGTTTACCTTGCTTATAGATGTAAGTTTATGCCTGGTAAATTTGCACTGTGCTTGCACACTCTAGCCATGACTGACTCATGTAATCGTCCATAGAAGTTCAAGTCACTTGGTTAACTTTGTGTTCATGGTTAGAAGTACATGCCAACTTTGTCAAGGTATTGTGCACATTAGCCCCGCCAAGCCACCATTATTCTACCTTTTCTATAACTGCAAGGTCATGCATAGTACATGTGCATAGAGACTGGGCACTACGACTGTGGCTGACTCGAGTCATGATTCGTAGAAGTTAAAGAAACTTGGTTAACTTTGTGGTCATGGTCAGAGGCACATGCTGACTTTATCAAGGCATTGCACACAACAGCCACACCGAGCCACCAGTGTTCTACCTTGTCTATAACTGCAAGGTCATGAATAGTACAGGTGCGCTATGATTGGGCACTACGACCGTGGCAACACAGGAGTTGCAGTCACTTGGATAACTTTCTGGTCCTGGTCACTTGCACATGCCAACATCTTCAAGGCATTGTGCACAATAACTACACCAAGCCAACCATTTTCTAGGTTGTTCATACTTAATAGGTCATACCTAGTACACGTGCACTGTGATTGATAACTCTGACCATGGCTGACTTGTGTTATGACTCATAGAAGTGAAAGTCACTTGGATACCTTTGTGGTCGTGGTCAGTGGCACAGGCCAACTTTGTCAATGCGTTGCGTATTATAGGCACACCAAGCCACCAGTATTCCAACTTTTTATGCCTAAAAGGTCATGCCTTGTACACGTGCAATGTGATTGGGCACTCCGACTGTGGGCGACTCGTGATATGATTCGTAGAAGTTAAAGTCACTTCGTTAGCTTTGTGGTCATTGTCAGTGACAAAGGCCAACTTTGTCAAGGCATTGCGCACAATAGCCACACCGAGTCACCAGTTTCATACCCTTTCTATAGCTGCAAGGTCATGCATAGTTCATGTGCACTGTGAGTTGGAAATGTGACCGTGGCTGACTCATGTGATGATTCATAAAAGTTACAGTCACTTGGTCAACTTTGTAGTCATGGTCATTGACATGTACCAACTTTTTCAAGGCATTGCGCACAATGGCCACACTGAGCCACCACTATTTTACCCTGATTATACCTGCAAGTTAATGCATAGCACATATGCACTGTGATTGGGCACTCTAACCATGGCTGACTCATGTGATGATTCAGAGCAGTCGAGGTCACTTGGTTAACTTTGTGGTCATGGTCAATTCCCCAAGTCAACTTTGTCAAGGCATTCCGCACAGTAGCCATACTGAGCCACTGATGTTTTACCTTGTTTGTAAATGCAAGGCTATGCATAGTACACGTGCATTGTGAGTGGGTGCTTTTACTGTTGCTGACTTGTGTAGAAGTGAAAGTCACATGGTTAGCTTTGTGATCGTGGTCAGTGGCACAGGCCAACTTCATCAAGGCATTGCGCACAGTAGCCACACCAAGTCCTCTGTATTTCATTTTTTTTAATATCTGGAAGGTCATGCCTAGTACAGGTACACTGTGATTGGGAAATCTGACCATGGTTGACTCGTGATATGATTCATAGAAGTTACAGTCGCTTGGTTAACTTTGTTGTGATCATCAGTGGCACGGGCCAACTGTGTATAGACATTGCCCGCAATAGCCACACCAAGCCACCAGTATTAAACCGTGTTTTTTACCTGCAAGAACATTCCTAATAAACGTGAGTGGGTAATCTTACCGTGGCTGACTCCTGTTATGATTCATTGAAGTTACAGTCACTTGGTTAGCTTTCTACTCTTTGTCATTGGCACAGGCCAATTTTGTCAAGGCATTCTGCACAAAAGCCACACCAAGCCACCAGGGTTTAACCTTGCATACCTGCAAGGTCATGCATAGTACATGTGCAATACCATTGGGCACTCTGACCGTGGCTGACTCATGTTATGATTCAGAGAAGTTATTCACTTGGTTCACTTTGTGGTCATGGTCAGTGGCACATGCCACCTTAATCAAGGCATTGCACATGATAGCAATAGAGTGCCACCAGTATTAGACCCTTTTTATACGTACAAGGTCATGGGTAGGACACGTGCACTTTGAGTGGGTACTCTAACCATGGCTAACTCGTGTTAGGATTCATAGAAGTTACAATCACTCGGTTAACTTTCTCCTCATTGTCAGTGGCACAGGTCAATGTTGTCAAGGCATTGCGCACAATAACTACACTGTGCTACAAGCATTCTACTTTTTCATACCTTCAAGGTCATTTGTAGTACACCTGTACTGTGATTGGTCACTCTGACCATTTCTGACTTGTGTTATGATTCACAGACGTTAAATTCATTTGTTTAACTTTGTGGTCATGGTCAGTAGCACGTGCCAACTTTTTCAAGGCACTACGCACAGTAGCCACATTGAGCCACCAATACTTTAAGTTGATTATACCTGCATGTTCATTCCAAGAACAAGTGCACTGTGATTGGAAACTCTGACCGGGGCTGACTCATGTGATAATTCTTAGAAGTTAAAGTTACTTGGTTAACTTTGTAGTGATGGTCAGTGGCACAGGCCAACTTTGACAAGGTGTTTTGCATAATTGCCACACCGATCCACCAGTATTCAACCTATTCTGCACCTGGAAGGTGATGCCTAGTGTACATGCAATGTGATTGCGTACTCTGACCTTGGTTGACTTGTGTTGTCTTACATAGAAGTTAAAGTCACGTGGTTAGCTTTGTGGTCATCGTCACTCGCACAGACCAACTTTCTCAAGGCATTGCTCACAATAGCCACACTGAGCCACCAATATCTTACCTTTCATATAACTGCAAGGTCATGCATAGTAAATGTGCACTGTGATTGGGCACTCCGACCATGGCAAACTCGATTTACGATTGAGAGAAGTTACAGTACTTGCTTAACTTTGTTCCCATGATGTGTAGCACTGACCAATGGTGTCAAGGCATTGTGCACAGTATCTACACCGAGCCACCAGTATTTTACCTTGTTTTTCTAAGAAAGATCATGCACAGAAAACATGTGATTGTGCACTCTTACCGTGGCTGACGCATGTTATGATTTGTAGAGGTTAAAGCTACTTAGCTAGCTTTATGGTCATGGTCAGCCGCATATTCCGACTTTGTCAATGCAGTGCACACAATAACCACACCGAGCCAACAGTGTTTTACATTTTCTACAACTGCAATATCATGCATATCATCTTTGCACTGTGACAGGTGACTCTGAATGTAGCTTATGCATGTTATGATTGGTAGAAGTTAAAGCCACTTTGTTTACTTTGTAGTCATGGTTAGTCGCACATGCCAACTTGGTCAATGCATTGCGCACAATAGCCAGATCAAGCCACCAGTGTTTATCCTTGTCTAGAAGTGCAAGGGCATGCATAGTACACGTGCACTATGATAAGGTAGTCTGCCTGTGGCTGACTCACGTTATGATTCATAGAAGTTACAGTCACTTGGATGACTTTGTGGTTATGGTCAACGGCACAGGCCAACTTTGTCAAGGTATTGCACACAATAGCTACACCAAGCCAGCAGTATTTTTAATTTGTTTATACATGCTAGGTCATGCATATAACACCTGCACTGTGATTGGGCACTCTGATCGTGGCTGAGTTGTCTTATGATTCATGGAAGTTACAGTCACTTGGATAACTTTGTGGTCGTGGTCAATGGCACAATCCAACTTTGTCAAGGCATTCCGCACAATAGCCACACCGAGGCAGCAGTATTCTATCTTGTTTATACCTGCAAGTTCATGCCTAGTACACATGCACTGTTGAGTGTGCACTCTGGCCGTGGCTGCCTCGTGTTATGACTCATCGAAGTTACAGTCACTTGATTAACGTTTTGCTCATGGTCAGCGGCACTAACCAATGTTTTCAAGGCATTGCACACAATAGCCACACCAAGCCACCAGTCTGTTGGCCTTGTTTATACCTGCAAGGTCATGCATAGTTCATGTACACTGTGAGTGGACACTCTGACCGTGGCTGACTCCTGTTATGACTCATAGAAGTTAAAGTCACTTTGTCAAATTTGAGGTCATGGTCAGTGGCACAGGCCAACATTGTCAAGGCATTGTGCATAATAGCCATAGTGAATCACCCGAATGTGCATTACTCATACCTGTAAGGTCATTCGTAGTACACATCCACTGTAATTGCACACTCTGGCCATGACTGACTCGTGTTATCATCCATAGAAGTTAAAGTCACCTGCTTAACTTTGTGGTCATGGTCAGTGGTACAGGCCAAATTTGTCAGGGCATTGCGCACAATAGCCACGCTGAGCCACCATTGTTCTACCTTGTCTATGACTGCAAGGTCATGCATAGTACACGTGCATAGTGATGGGGTACTCTGACCGTGGCTGAATCGTGTTATGCTTCGAAGAAGTTAAAGTCACTTGGTTATTTTTGTGGTTATGGTCAGTGGCACATGCCAACTTTGTCAAGGTATTGTGCACAATGGCCACACCAAGTCACAGGGTTTTCACCTTTTTCATAACTGCAAGGTCATGCATAGTAAACGTGCACTGTAATTGGGTACTCTGACCGTGGCTGACACGTGTCATGATTCATAGAGGTTACAGTCACTTGGATGACTTTGTGGTCATGATCAGTGGCACAGGCCAAGTTTGTGAAGGCATTGCGCACTAAAGCCACACTGAGCTACCAGTATTTTACCCTGCGTATACTTGCAAGGTCCTGCATAGTACACCTGCACTGTGATTGGGAAGTCTGACCGTGGCTGACGCGTGTTTTCATTCATAGAAGAAAAGGACACTTGGTTAACTTTGTGGTTATGGTCACTGGCTCATGCCAACTTTGTCTAGGCATTGAGCACAATTGCCACACTGAGCCACCAGTTTTTAACCTTTGTATATGACTGCAAAGTCATGCATAGTACATGTGCACTGTAATTGGGCACTCTGACCGTGGCTGACTCGTGTTATGATTCATAGAAGTTACAGTCACTTGAATAACTTTGTGGTCTTGGTCCGTGGCACATGCTAACTTCTTCAAGGCATTGTGCACACTAGCAGCACTGCTCCACCAGTGATTTACCTTGTTTAAACCTGCTAGGTCATTCCTAGTACACGTGCACCGCGATTGGACACTTTGACTGTGGCTGACCCGTGTTATGACTCATTGAAGTTAAAGTCACTTGGCTAACTTTGTGGTCATGGTTAGTGGCACGGGCCAACTTTGTCAATGCATTGCACACAATAGCCACACCAAGTCACCAACATTTGTTGAATGGTATGCACATTGTCCACTGGCTAGCTGGCTGGTTGCACGGAAAGACATGGCATACACTGGTCTATGTATGAGGTCCCCTTGGTCTGTTCTTAGATAGGACAGGAATGCACTGGCCATAATGGGTATGTCCCCTGGAGATCATCATAGGAAACACAACATTGTGGCCTAGTTGGGACAGGCGCTTGAGCTCATGGGTCGCAAACTCAAATCCTGCAATGGCTGCATTTTTCTTTGTAGCCCAGAATGGGACCGGAAGCAACTAGGAAGGCTACTAGAGCTTGTCTTGAGGATGCCACTTGGTGGTCTTAGGACGCGCCAAGTAGGACTGTAGGCTGAGGTTGGCTCCTGTATAGCCACTACAAGCAGAAGCATGAGAAAATGTCTACAAGTACAATTTCTTGTACCCTGCATGCATCCATTTACAGATCTTGCCTTTGAGACTCCTCACGGAGTGTCAAACCAAGGGTAGACACTAAACACCTTCATGCAGACTTTGTGAGGTTGCAGAATGAACAAATCTAAAGTGTGGATCCCTTGTTTGAGATTGAAATGTTATCTTGGTTGAAACACCAAGAGCGGTTGGCGGCCTCCCATGTCGTTTTTTAGACCGTTGACAATGGGTTATGGGCGCACACTTCTGGTTCTTAGGCACGCTTCCAAGACCAACTTGCGTGTAGTCTTGCAGGGTGCACAGGCACAACAAGGACACAAAGATCAGACGGCTCTCATCTACCCCATCGACTCCATCGGCTTCTTTCGGCAGGGTGCGCGCACGTGGCGGACTAGCTCTGCGCAGACTAGCTCTCCATGTGGGACAAGGAATAGCTCTGCCCATGTTTGACAAGACCCTCTAGACCCAATGAGATAAAGCTCTACCCCTTTAGATGGTGGTACGACCCCAAGTCAATTTTCTCACGCCAGCACCATCACCTCAGGCAATCATCCGCAGGTGGGGGATGCAATGGAACCAACTGCACCATTGATAACAGATGCAATCAGCAGCCTTATCAGCCTCATTGGCCTCAACGAAGTAGACTAGTACAAAAGCATAGAAGACAAGCAACCGCCAAAAATGGTGAATTGGACTCAGGCCCGCCTTGAGACGGGTATGTCCCAAATTCACATGGACAGGTTTTCCCTTGTGGAAATTGCACTTTGAGATTGTCATGAACATGTGTGGCTACAGCGACATCCTAAAAGCGACGAAGACAACCCTTGCCGATGCGACAGTGTCCACGCATGCGGCTGACCTTGCAGCATGGTAAACAAAGAAAAACATGGCTCTCGCCATACTTGTGACGTCCATCAATGAGACTCAACACTCGCACATCACAGGATGTATGCTAACTACTGAGGCTTACGCAAAAATCTCATGCGTGCATCAATCAAACCCGGGAGCAAACCGACTCTTCATCTTCCAAGCGCTGATGTTGATGAGGGTGAGCAAAGGAGAATAGATGTCCGCATTGTGTAGTCATTTGACAACGTGTTGCAAGAGATCTAGCAAATGGAATGGAAACTTGACTCCAATATGCGTGCCATGATGCTTTTGATGGCGCTGCCAGAAAGCTGGGGGTCCTTGATCACTTTATTTGATGGTTGGAAGGAGGCAAATCTGACGTATGAGGCTGTCGCCAAACATGTCTGCAACGAGTCCATGCAACGCAGTGGCAGTGAGGTAAACATTTCAGCTTATGGTTTTCACTTTGGTGGACAAGGTACAAGCGTTTTTGCCAGTCAACGCACTAGCAGAAGCAATGGTAGTGGAGGGAAAGGGAATGGTGGCGGGAAGACTTCCAAGAAGCCCGGCAACTTTCACAACTGTGGCAAGGCTGGGCACTAGGCTAGGGAGTGCTGTAGTCCTAGGAAAGAAGGCAGCAAAAAAATGTGGAAAGGAGACGAAGGAGCTTGCCAACATGATGGCTGAAGGGTTTCCCATGAAGTGGGCAGCTCTCCTTAGGCAAGGGGCATCTGCCCTTGACTCGGGTACCAACCACCACTCTTGAAAAGAGAAGGGTAGATTTATCTCCATGGCCAAATCCGACATGTGCATCAACTGTACAAAGAGCAGTGTCGTCCAAGCCATGGGCAAAGGGGACAAGGTGTTCACGTTCACTGTCAACGCTGCCGAGAAGGAGGTCAACCTTCAAAAGGTGGTGTACATGTCCTCCTTTGCAGCAAACCTGCTTTCGGTGTCACAAATTGCCAACAACAACATGATAGTGCATTCACCAACAAGGAAGCCGTGGCCCTAAAAACAAGGAAATCAAAATTATCTACAGCAAAGATGACCTTATGCTTCATGTTCCAAGAGTTGATGGCCTAAAACCTGCTTTAAACCAAGGTCACCAAGGCGTCAGATGAGTGAGTAGCACGTGCCACCAAGACAGTGGCACCGAAGCCAAAGGATACATAGCTGGCGTCCACTACAACCGCCACATCAACCAAGGACACTGACGTTGAGCTCTTGCAGCGGCAATTTGGCCACGTGGCCAAAAGCACGTCGCACAAGATGCAGGAGCAAGAGGTAGGCTGTGGAATGGAAGGATGCACCATGAAGCATGGAGAAGGGTGTACGTTGTGTGAACCATGACTCCAAGAAAAGGAAAAAAAAAAGGCGTTAGGGAGAGGAGGTCAACAAGCGGAGAATGTCTTGGGCCTGATCCATAGTGACGTGTGCGGACCCTTTCGCATGACATGTGACAGAAGAAGAAAGTACTTCTTGACCTTCATCGATGACAACAGCAGCAAGTTGTGGATCTCTTTCCTCAAATAAATTGAGAGGTCAAGGAGAAGCTCTTGGAGTTTGTTGCTATGGTAGAGTAGCAATTGTCCAAGAAGGTGAAGACGCCCTAAAGTGACAATGGGAGTGAGTACAAGGCAGCCTTGGTCAAGCATCATAACTTCTGCCACAAGCAAACCACTGCTGACAGCCCCCAAAGCAATGGCATGGTAGAGAGGATGAACCAGACCCTGCTAAGCATGGTGCAAAGCATGCTCTTTGATGCCAAACTCCCACCTTGCTTTTGGGCTGAAGCTGTAACGGTGTGCTACACCTTAAGCCTCATACCAGCAACAGCCTTGCGGAAGTTTGGAAAGGAGCAAGACAAGCAGCTGAAGACCCCACAAGAATCATGGTTGGGAAATAAACCCAACGCCTCTAATCTAAAGGTATTTGGGTGAACTACATGGGTGAAGATCCTGTTCAGAGAAGGTGGAGGCAAGCTGGACGCATTTTCCAAAAAGTGCGTCATGGTTGGGCATGAAACATCACACAAAGCCTATCTGCTGTAGGACTAGGTATCAAGCAAGCTCATGAGGAGCCGGGACATTGAGTTTGACAAACGCACCCTTGGAAAGGGAGAGTTGCTGGACCAATCCTTATTCCCAAGGCGGGAGAGTGGATAGTGTTGCTTGAGTCCGGAGATCAAGTACCCAACAACTGGCTTGCTTTGCCAGCAGGTGGTGAGAATGGGAGAGTTGCTATGTAGGATGACTCAACATCTAACATTGACGCGGATACCGAGGCATCTGGGGCTTTTGATTCTGACTTGGAGTCTAACAACTCTTCTGACGATGATAAAGACGACAACACACCACCACCTTTGGTACTGCCAACAGCAAAGCAGGAAGCCAACCCAGCATCCCGTGGCAGTTTGTGACCAAAAAAAGCACCTTTGTGGTATGAGGAAAACTGGACTGGCATTAGCTAGTCGTGCATGGCTCAGGGAGAGTCATCCACAGTTGCAGAGGTAATGAATGGCTTGCATGCTGCCAATTGGAAGGAGGCAGTGGACAGTGAACTCACGTCCATTGCCTGGAATAGCACGTGGGTACTGGTGGGTAGACCGGACAAGGACCACGTGGTAGGATCCAAGTGGGTCCTCCAAGTGAAGAAGAAGCAAGATGGAAAAATAAAAAAATTCAAGGTGAGGGTAGTGGCAAAGAGGTTTCCCAATACCCGGGCTTTGAGTACAACAAGATGCTTGTGCCCTTTGTGACCTTTGCCTCCATCCGCTCTCTCCTTGTTGTTGCAACCGCAAAAGACCTGGAGATACACCAGATGGACGTCACGAAAGCTTTCATTGATGGAACGTTGGACAAGGAAGTGCTGATGGAGGTTCCCAAAGGAGTCAAAGCTCCCAAGGGCAAGGTGTGCAAGTTGGTGAAAGCGCTCTAAGGATGAAACAAGCCCTAAGGATATGGTACAAAACCATGGACGGCTTCATGACCGGTCTCTGCTTTGTGCATTGCCAGAATGACCCGAGCATGTATGTGCACAATGATGGGAGTGCGTTGATGCTCGTTGTCCTGTGTTTGGATGATCTGATCAGCTGCTCATCTTTTTTCAAGCTGCTAGATGAGCTAAACTCTGACCTCAGAAAAAGGGTCAAAATGAGGGACATGGGTCCTCTTGAGTACTACCTCGGGATCGCCAGCCACTGCAACCAAACAGTAAGCACCATCAAACCAAACCAAACCAAAAACAAAGCAACATCAGTGAGGTACTAAAGCACTATCACATGGAAGATTGCAAACCAGTTGGCACCTTGATGACAACCGATGCAAAACTGAAGAACTCAATGTTGCCATGCAATGAAGCAGAACGAAGGGAGATGCAAGACATACCCCACCTAACCGTCGTAGGTATCATCATGTATGCCATGGTAGGTCCTCTTCCGGACATGTGCTATGTTGTGGGACAATGGCCAGGTTTGTGGCCAACCCAGGGCCACAGCATTGGTAGGAAGTCAAATGCATCTCGTGCTACCTGTAGAAGAGACGTCACATGGGCCTGGTCCTTGGAGGCGAAGGAGGTACGGACCTCCTCTGCCTGAAGCACTACACTCACGTCGACTACAGAGGAAATCTTGAAAACCGGAAATCCACCACCGGATATGGGTGGATCTTGAATCGCGCTACTATCTCATAGGCTGGCATGAAGCAGGATTTTGTTTCCGTTTCCACGGCTGAGGTAGAGTACATTGCTCTGTCTGAGTTGTGCAAGGACACTCAGTGGCTGTGCAGCCTGCTTGGCAAAATGACAGTACCAGTACAGCAGGACACCACGGTTGTACACGTGTACAACATGAGCGCCATCTGGATGGCTGAAGATGAGATCATTTCCTAGTGAACAAAGTACATTGGTATACGTTATCACTACTCAGGTGACCTGGTCATGAAGAAGTGGTGGACTTGCAGCACCGTGAAACCAAGAGCATGCTTGCTGACTGCATGAACAAGCGGCTGGAAAGTGACTTGCACTATGCAGGAATTTGAGGATTCAGCATAAGGAGTACGGCAGAGGAAGGATGGGCCCCAAGGCATTCATGGAGCCCACTGAGCAACAGATGGACAGAGGTGCGAGGGAATGATTTATTGAATGGTGTGCACCTTGTCCACTGGCTAGCTGGCTGGTTGCAAGGAAACATAGGGTATTCACCGCCCTATGAATTACGTCATCTTGGTCAGTCCTGAGATAGATCAGGAACACAACATTGTGACCTAGTTGGGACAGGTGCCGAAGGTCATGGGTTGCGGGCTCAAATCCAGCAACATCCGCATTTTTCTTTGTGGTCCAGAATGGGAAAGGAACATTTTAGGAATCTTACTAGAGCATGCATTGAGGATGGCACTTGGCGGTGTTAGGACACGCCAAGTAGGACTATAGGCTGAGGCTTGTTCTTGTAAAGCCACTACATACAGAAGCATTAGCAAAGCTCTGCAAATACAAGAGTCTGTACCCTACATGAATCCATTCAAATTTCTTGCCTTTGAGACTACTTATAAAGTGTCCAAGCAAGGGTAGAAATTAAAAACCTTCATGCACACTTTGTGAGATTGAAGAATGAACAAACCTAAAGTGTACATCCATCGTTCAAGGGTGCTATGTTATCTTGGTCAAAGTACAAAGAGCGGTTGGCGGCATGCCGTGTTGGGACCGATTTCCTAGACTGCTGCTATCCTGGGCATTGACATTATTCTACCTTGTTTATACCTGTAAGGTCATGCCTAGTACACCTGTACTGTGATTGGGCACTCTGAACGTGGCTGACATGTATTATGAACCATAGAAGTTACAATCACTTGGATAAATTTGTGGTCGTGGTCAGTAGCACATGCCAAGCTTGTCAAGGCATTGCACACAATGGCCACACCAAGCCACGAGTATTATACCTTGTTTATACCTGCAAGGTCATGCCTAGTCCACTTGCATGGTGGGTAGGCACACTGACTGTGGTTGACTCGTGTTATGATTCATAGACATTACAGTCACTTTGTGAACACTGTGGTCATGGTCAGTGGCACATGCCAACTTTGTCAAGGCATTGCACATAATAGCCACACCAAGCCAATAGTACATTACCTTATTTATACATGTAAGGTCATGCATAGTACACGTGCACTGTGATTGGGCACTTTGACCGTGGCTGACTCGTGTTATGATTCATGTACAGTCAAGTCACTTGGTTAACTTTGTGCTCATGGTCAGTGGCACATGCCAGCTTTGTCAAGGCATTGCGCACACTAGCCACACTGAGCCACAAATACTCTACCTTGCTTAGACCTGAATGTTCATGCCTAGCACACGTGCAATGCGATTGGGCAAGGTGCCTGTGGCTGAATCATGAGACAAGTCATAGAATTTGAAGTCACTTGGTTTGCTTTGTGGTTATGATCAGTCGCACAGTTCAACTTTGTCAATGCATTGCGCAAAAAAATAAAACCAGGTTTTTCCCCTTTTTTATACCTGTAAGGTCATGCATAGTACGCATGCACTGTGATTGGGCACTCTGCCCATGGTTGACACGTGTTATGATTCATAGAGGTTACAGTTACTTGGATAACTTTGTGGTTGTGGTCAGTGGCACAGGCCAACTTTGTCAAGGAATTGTGCAGAATAGACACACCAAGACACCAGTATTATACCTTTTTTTTCATCTGCGGGATCATTACTAGTACACATGAATTGTGAATGGGCATTCTGACTGTGGCTAACTTGTGTTATGATACATAGAAGTTACAGTCACTTGATTTTCTTTTTGCGCATGGACAGCGGCACAGGCCAGCTTTGTCAAAGGATTGCGCACAGTAGCCAACTGAGCCACCAGTATTCTACATTTTTCAGATATGCAATGTGATGCCCTGTACATGTACACTGTAAGTGGGTACTCTGACCGTGGCTGAATTGTGTTATGATTCATAGAAGTTACAGTCACTTGGTTTACTTTGTGGTCATGGTCAGTGACACAGGCCAACATTGTCAAGGCATTGCACACCATAGCCACACCAAGCCACAAGTATTCTACCGTTCTTATACATGCAAGGTCATACCTAGTACACATGCACTATGATTGGGTACTCTAACCGTGGATGACTCGCTATATGATTAATAGAAGTTAAAGTAACTTGGTTAACCTTCTGGTCATTGTCAGAGGCACAGGCCAACTTTGTGAAGGCATTGCGTACAATAGGGACACTGAGCCACCAGTACTTTGCATTTCTTATACCTCAAAGGTCATGCATTGTACACGTGTACTGTGATTGGGCACTATGACTGGGGCTGAATCGTGTGATGATTCACAGAAGTTAAATTCACTTGGTTAATTTTGCACTAATGGTCAGTGGCACATGTCAACTTTGGCAAGGCATTGTGCACAATAGCCACGCCAAGCCACCGGTGTTTTACCTTTTTTTCACCTGCAAGGTCATGCTTAGTGCATGTGCACTGTGGGTTTGTACCCTGAATGTGGCTGACTCATGTTATGATTCATAGAAGTTACAGTCACTTCATTAACTCTTTGCTAATGGTTAGTGGCACAAGCCAAAATGTTCAAGGCATTGCGCACAATAACCGCAACAATCCACCAGTACTCTACTTTGCCTATACTTGCAAGGTCAGGCCTAGTATACGTTCACTGTGAGTGGGCACTCTGACCATGCCTGACTCCTGTTATGATTCATAGAGGTTAAACTCACCTGGTCAACTTTGTGGTTGTGGTCAGAGGCACAGGCCAACTTTGTCAAGACATTGCGCACTTTAGCCACACCAAGCTACCAGTATTCTTCCCTTTTTATGTATGCAAGGTCATGCCTTGTACAGGTGAATTGTGATTGGGAACCCTGACTGTTGCTGACTCATGTTATGATTCATGGAAGTTGAATTACTAGGTGAACTTTGTGGTCATGATCAGCGGCACAAGCTAACTTTGTCAATGCATTGCGCACAACAGCCACACCAAGCCACCAGAATTCTATCTTTCTTTTCTTACCTGCAAGATCACTCCTATTACACGAACATTGTAAATGGGAACTCTGACCGTTGCTAACTCGTGGTATGATTCATCGAAGTTAGAGTCACTTGATTGAATTTCTGGGCATGATCAGTGGCACAGGCCAACTTTGTCAAGGCATTGCGCACAGTAGCCACACCAAGCCACCAGAAATCTACCTTATATATGTTAGCAAGGTCATGCCTAGTACACGTACACTGTGAATGGGCACTCTGACCGTGGCTGACTTGTGTTATGGTTCATAAAAGTTAAGGCTACTTGGTTAACTTTGTGGTCATGATCAGTGGCACATGCCAACTTTGTCAAGGCATTGCGTACAATAGCCACACTGAGCCACCAATGATTTACATTGCACATAAGTGCAAGGTCATGCATAGTACACGTGCACTCTCATTGGATACTCTGACTGTGGCTGAATCATGTGATGATTCATAGAAGTTAAAGTCACCTGGATAACGTAATGGTCATGGTCAGTGGCCCATGCAAACTCTGTCAAGGCATTGCCCACAAAAGCCACACCAAGGAATCCGTTTCTTACCTTTTTTATACCTGTAAGGTCATGAGTACTACATGTCCACTGTGATTGGACACTCAGACCGTGGCTGACGCGTGTTATGACTCACAGAAGTTAAAGTCACTTGGACAACTTTGTGGTCATGATTGGTGGCACAGGCCGACTTTGTCAAGGCATTGCGCGCAATAGCCACACCAAGCCACCAAGACTCTACTTTGTTCATACTTGCAAGGTTAGGCCTAGTAAACGTACACTGTGAGTGGGTACTCTGACTGTGGCTAACTAGTGCTATGATTCATAGAAGTTACATTGACTTGGTCAACTTTGTTGTTGTGGTCAGTCGCACAGGCCAACTGTGTCAAGGCATTGCGCACCATAGCCACACTGAGCCACTAGTATTCTACCTTTTTTAATCATGAAAGGTCAAACCTAGTACACGTGAACTGTGAGTGATTACTCTGACAGTGGCTGACTCATGTGATATTTCAAAGAAGTCAAAGTCACTTAGTGAACTTTCTGGTCATGGTCAGTGGCACATGCCAGCTTTGTGAAGGCATTGCGCACAAAAGCCACACCAAGCCACTGGTTTTCTACCTTTCTTCTACCTGAAAGGTCATGCATAGTACACATGTACTGTGATTTGGCTCTCTGACCGTGGCCGACTTGTGTTGTGATTCATAGAAGTTATAGTCACTTGGATAACTTTTTCATCATGATCAGTGGCCCAGGCCGGCTTTATCAAGCTATTGCACACAATAGCCATACCGAGAAACCAATATTCTGCATTTTTCTTACCTTAAAAAAAACCATTGCAAAAAAAAAAAGGTAGCCATGAAGCGGCAGGCTGATAAACATCCGCAAACTGAAGAGTTCAACGTTGGAGACGGGGTTTTTCTTAACTCAGCGACGGTTAAACTCCATGGATCAACAAATTCAAAGCTCAAACTACGGTGGTTGGGACCCTTGAACATTTTCGAAATGCGCACTCCAGTTGTCGCTAAGCTCCAAATATCCAAAGACATGCAGATTCAACCAGTCTTCCACATCAGCAAACATTGGCACTATGCTGACCCAGCCAAAGATTTTGTTGGACGCGTGGGACCCTGACGGCCACCCATGATCACAGATGGTGAGCACAAATACGAGGTTGAGGAAATCCTTGATCACTGTTGGTGAGGAGGAGAAGACAAGTATCTAGTCAAATGGATAAACTACAATGCAGCCCACAACAGGTGGATGCAGTACAGCCAACTCTCGGACATCGATCCCCTCATTGACGGCTACAAAGCACGACTCCGGCCACGTGATGATAATGCACCGGGACGTCGCGGCTAGAGGGGGGGGGGGGGGGGGGAAGTGTTACGCCAAACAGGCATATACAAGGCCAGAACTTCAAGCAAGCTGTTTTCTAAAGGCGCGGAGTGCAAGGTCTGCATGACCTTGCATGTATACACAAGGTGCAATGCTACGGGCGCGGAGTCGTTATTGAGCGGAACGCCTTGACAAAGTTTACCCGTGCCACTGACCATCACTACAAAGTTAACCAAGTTACCTTAACTTCTACAAATCATAACACGAATCAGCCACCGTCAGAGTGCCCAATCATTGCACACATGTACTATGCACGACCTTGCAATTATGGACGAAGTGAAATAGTGGCGGCTTAGTGTTGGTGTTGTGCAGAATGACAAAGTTGACCTGTGCCACTGACAGTGACCTCATAGTTAACAAACTGACTTTATCATGTATGAATGATAACACGCGCCAGCCATAATCAGAGTTCCCAATCACAGTGCAAGTGTACTTGGCATGACCTTGCAATCATAGAATAGGTAAAACACTGGTGGCTCAGTGTGGCTATTGTGCGCAATGCCTTGAAAAATCTGGTCTGTACCATTGACCATGACCACAAAGACAACCAAGTAACCTTCACGTCTATGAAGAAAAACACAGGTAAGCCATAGTTTGAGTGCCCAATAACAGTGTCCTTGTACGTTTCATGACCTTGCAAGCATCACCAACGTGAAATACTGGTGGCTAGGTGTGGCTATTGTCGCCGATGCCTAGACAATGTGGGACTGTCTCACTGACCATGACAACAACGTTAACGAAGTGAATTCAACTTACATGAATCGTATCACGAGTCAGCCACGGTCCGAGTTCCCAATCAAAGTGCACGTGTACTATGGATAACATTGCATGTACAAAAAAAGGTGGAATAATGGTGCCTTGGTGTGTCTATTTTGCACAATGTCTTGACAAAGTTGGCATGTGCCACTGACCATGACCACAAAGTTGACCATGTGGCAATAGCTTCTATTAATCATAACGTGAGTCAGCCACAGTCAGAGGGCCCACTCACAGTGCACGTTGTTGAAATGGTATGCACCTTGTCCAATGCCTAGCTGGCTAGCTGCATATACAGAAAAGGCATGCACTGCTCTATGGAGTACGTCCCCTTGGTCTGTTCTGAGATGGGCCAGGAATGCACTGCCCATAATGGGTATGTCCCCTGTGGATCATCATAGGAATCATACCTTTGTGGCCTAGTCGATTAGTGCCGGAGTCTCAGCAAAGTGGTTGCAGGTTTAAACCCGGCGACGGCCGCAATTTTCTTTGTGGCCCAAACAAGGATGTAGCTGCTTCTAGGAAGCTTACTAGGGCCTGCCTTGAGGATGACATTTGGCGGTCGAAGGACACGCCAAGTAGGACTGGAGGTTGAGGTTGGCTCCTGTGAAGCCACTACAAGCAGAAGCTTTAGCAGAGCTCTGTAAGTATAAAAGCCTTTACCTTGCATGCATCCATTCACTGTTCTTGCTATTGAGACTCCTCACAGAGTATCCAACAAAAGGTAGACACTAAAGACCAACATGCGGACTTTATGAAGTTGCAAACCAAACAAACCGTAAGTGTGGATCCCTCATTCAAGGGTGATATGTTATCTTGGTTGCAATACCAAAAGCGGTTGGCGGCCTCCCATGTCGTGACCCGTTTTTTACACTGTTGCTATCCGGCACATTGACGAAGGGTTATGGGCCCACGCTTCTGGTTCTAAGGCACGCTTCCAAGACCGACTAGCGCGTCGTCCTGCGGGGCACACAGGTAAAACAGGGAAACGACCATTGGATGGCTCCATCTGTTCCATGGACTACATTGGCTTCTTCAGGTAGGGTGCGTACACGTGGCGGACTAGGGGACAAGGAACAGCTCTGTTCATGTTGGACAAGACCCTCGAGCCCCACTGGGACTAAGCTCTACCTGTTTTTTAGAAGGTAGTACGACCCAGATTCCATTCGCTTGTGATGGCACCAGCACCGTAGGTGATCATTGGCGGGAGGGGTATACGACAGAACCAACAGCACCTTTGACAACGGTCGCAGTCAACAGCCTCATCACCCTCATTGGCCTCATCAAAGCAGAGTAGCAGCAAATTAGAGAAGACGAGTAACCGCACAAAATGGCGGACCCGACTCAAGCCCGCCTTGAGGCGGGTACGTCCAAATTCACGGAGACAGGTTTTCCCTTGTAGAAATGTGAGTTTGAGATTGTTATAAACGTGTGTGGCTACCTCGACATCCTTAATAGGACCAAGACAGCACCCGTCGATGCGACCGTGACGACACATGCAGCTTCCCTTACAACATGGACGATGAAGAATAACATGGCTCTTGCCATTCTTGTAACGTTCATTAACGAGACTCAACACTCCCACATCATAGAATGCATGTTGGCGGCCAAGAACTAAGTAAAACGTGCACGCGTGCATCAATCAAACGCCCAAGCAGATCGACTCTTCATCTTCCAAAGGTTGATGTTGGTAAGGGTGAGCAAAGGAGAATCGATACTCGCATTTTTGCACTTGTTTGACAACATGCCGGAAAAGGTCTAGCAAATGGAATGGAATATCAACCCCAACATGCGTGCCATGATCCTTCTTATGGCACTGCCGGAAACCTGGGCATCCTTGATCATTGTATTTTGCGGTTAGAAGGAGGCAGATCTGACGCATGAGGCTGTCGCTGAACACGTCCGCAACGAGTCCATGTAACGCAGTGGCAATGAGACAAACATCCCAGCCTATGCCTCTCACTTTGGTGGAAAAGGTGCAAGCTCTTGCTCCAGTCAAGGCAAGGGCGGAAATGGTGGCGGTGGAGTGAAAGGCAATGGTGGAGGGAAGAGTTCCAAGAAACCCGGCAATTGTCACAATTGTGGCAAGGCTGGGCACGGGGCTAGGGAGTGCTGTACTCCCAAGAAAGAAGGCGGGAACAAAGGTGGGAAGGAGAAGAAGAAGCTCACCAACACCATGGCTAGGGGGCTGCCCATGAATGGGACTGCGATCCTTAGGCCTGGGGCATTCGCCCTTGACTCGGGCACCAACCACCACTCATCAAAAGATAAAGGTGGATTTGTCTCCATGGCCGAATCTGTCATGCGCATCAAGTGTGCAAACGGCAGTGTCATCCAAGCCATTGGCAAAGGGGACAAGGTGATTATGTTCAACGTGAACGGTGCGGAGAAGACGGTCAACCTTCAAAAGGTGGTGGACATGCCCTCCTTCACAGCAAACTTGCTGTTCATTTCACAAATCAAGGATAACAACATGACAGTGGTGTTCACCAACAAGGAAGCGATGGCCCTCACAAACGAGGACATCTAGATTTTGTACACAAAAGACAGACTCATGCTTCAAGTTCCAAGATTTGACGGCCTCTATGTGCTTCAAACCAAAGTCACCAAGGTATCAGATGAGGAACTCGTATGTGCCACCAAGACAGTGGCACCGAAGCCAAAGGGTGCACCAACGGTCACAGTTGCGGCCGCCACATAACACAAGGACACTGACGCAGAGCTGTGGCACTATCGAATGGCTAACAGCATGCTGTAAAAGATGTAGGAGCAAGAGGTAGTCCGCGGAATGGAAGGGTTCACCATGAAGCATGGCCAAGGGTGTACATTCTGTGAACCATGCCTCCAAGCGAAGGTAAAGAAAAATGTGTTTGGGAGAGGAGGTCAGCGAGCAGAGCATGTCTTGGAACTGATACACAGCGACGTGTATGGACCCTTTTGCACAACGTCTAACGGAGGAAGCAAGTACTTCCTGACCTTCATTGAGGACCACAGCTGGAAGTTGTGGATACACTTCCTTAAAACAAAGGGAGAGGTCAAGGAGAAGCTCCTTGACTTTATCGCCATGGTAGAGCAGCAAACGTCCAAGAAAGTGAAGACGCTCCGAAGTGACAACGGGGGTGAGTACAAGGCATGCAAGCCTTGGCTCAAGCATGGCATCCGCCATAAGAAAACCACCCCTTAAAACCCCCAAAGCAAAGGCATGACCGAGAGGATGAACCAGACCCTGCTCGGCATGGTGCAAAGCATGCCCTTTGATGCCAAGCTACCACCTTGCTTTTTCGCTGAAGCAACAACAATGGCCTGCTACCTCTTGAATCCCACACCAGTAACCACCTAGTGGAAGCGTGGAAAGGAGCACGACAAGCAGTTGAAGACCCCACAATAAGCATGGTCGGGAAACAAACGCAACGTATCTCATCTGAAGGTGTTTTGGCCAACTGCATGGGTGAAGATCAAGACGGGAAAAGGTGGAGGCAAGCTTGACGCACGCTCCAAGATGTACGTCATGGTTGGGTACGACACGTCACACAAAGGCTATCAGCTTTGGGACCAGGCAGCAGGCGATCTCGTGAAGAGACGCGACGTCGTGTTTGAAAGGGAGTGATGTTAGACCCAATCCTCGCTCCCAGAGCGGGAGAGTGGATAGTGTTGCTTGAGTCTGGAGACCAAGGACCCAACAACTGGCTTGCTTTTTGAGCAGGTGGTAGGAATGGGAGAGTAGCTGCGGAGGATGACAAAGCATCTCACATGGACGTGGATACCAAGGCCTTTGTGGCTTCCGAGTGTGACTTGGAGTCAAACAACGTTTTTAACAATGATGATGATGACAACGACAAACCACCACCTGTCAAAACACCAGTACCAAAGCAAGAAGCCGCACCAACACTCCGGCACATTTTGAGACCAAAGAAAGCACCCTTGCGATATGATGATCATTGGACTGGCCTTAGCTGGTCGTGTATGGCTCAGGGAGAGGCATCCACAGTGCTGAAGGCGATGAATGGCTCAGATGCGGCCAAGTGGAAGGAGGCGCTAGACAGCGAGCTTGCGTCCATTGCCAAGAATGGTACATGGGTGCTGGTGGATAGGCCCAACAAGGCCCACGTGGTGGGATCCAAGTGGGTCCTTTGAGTGAAGAAGAAGCAAGACATCAGCATTGAAAAGTTCAAGGCAAGGGTAGTGGCTAAGGGATTCTCTCAACGTACAAA
Source organism: Penium margaritaceum (assembly GCA_023375785.1). Classification (NCBI taxonomy): domain Eukaryota; kingdom Viridiplantae; phylum Streptophyta; class Zygnematophyceae; order Desmidiales; family Peniaceae; genus Penium; species Penium margaritaceum. The sequence goes on from SZWC01005492.1 coordinate 75,263, forward strand.
CTCGGGGTGCAATGAGACGTTTGTGCCCGTTGTGACCTTTGCCTCCATTCGCTCTCTCCTTGGCATTGCAGGTGCAAAGAACCTTGAGATACACCAAATGGTCATCAAGACAATGTTTCTTTATGGGAAGCTTGACAAGGAGGTGCTGATGGAGGTTCCGGAAGGATTCAACGCTCCCAAGGGCAAGGTGTGCAAGTTTGTGAAAGCGCTCTACACACTGAAACAGGCCCCAAGGATATGATACAAAGAGATGGATGCTTTCATGACCGGTCTCTCCTTCGCGCATTGCCACAATGACCCGAGCATATACGTGTGCGATGATGGGAGAGGGATGATGTTTCTTGCGCTGTACGTGGATGCTCTGATCATTTGCTCCTCTTCGTTCGAGGTACTCGATGAGCTGAAATTTGACCTCAGTAAAAGGTTCAAGATAAAGGACATGGGTCCTCTCAAGTACCATCTTGGAATCGCCATCCACCGCACCCAAGTAGCAGGCACCACCAAACTCAACCAAACCAAATACATCGGTGAGGTACTGAAACGCTACCACATGGAAGGCTGCAAACTTGTCAGCAGCCTGATGACGACCAATCCAAAGCTAAAGGCCTTCATGTTGCCAAGCAACAAAATTGAACAAAGGGAGATGCAAGACATTTCCTACCATTTTGCCGTAGGTAGCATCGTGTACGCCATGGTAGGGACTCGTCCGGACATCTGCTACGTTGTGGGACAAGTGAGCAGATTTGTGGCGAACCCACGGCCACAACACTGGAAGGCAGTAAAGCGCATCTTGCGCTACCTACAAAGGACACATCACATGGGCCTCATCCTTGGAGGCCACGAAGGTACGGACCCCTTTTGCTTCAAGTGCTACACCGGTGCTGACGGGGGAGGAAATCTTGATGACCAAAAATCTACCTCTTGATATGCGTGCATCTTGAATGGCGCTGCCATCTCATGGGCTAGTAGGAAGCAAGATTGTGTTTCCATATCCACGGCTGAGGCAGAGTACATTGCTCTATCTGAGTTGTGCAAGGAGCCTCAGTGGTCGCGCAGCATGCTTAGCGAAATGCCACAGAAGGACGCCATGGTCGTACACGTGGACAACATGAGCGCCATGTGGATGGCTCGAGACGGGATCATCTCCGGGCAAATGAAGCACATCAACATACATTACCACTACTCACGTGACCTGGTCATGAAGAACGTGGTGGACTTGCAGCACTATGGAACCAAGAGCATGCTTGCTGACGGCATGACCAAACCGCTGGAGAGCGACATGCACTATGCAAGCATTCGTGGACTCGGCATGAGGGCGTGGCAGAGGAAGGGTGAGCCCGAAAGAATTGATGGAGTCCAAGGACCGACACATGGAAATAGGTGCAAGGGAGAGATTTGTTGAAATGGTATGCACCTTGTCCACTACCTAGCTGGCTAGCTATACATACAGACAAGGCATGCACTGCTCTATGGAGTACGTCCCCTTGGTCTGTTCCAAGATGGGCCAGGAATGCACTGTCCATAATGGGTATGTCTCTTGTGGATCATCATAGGAAGCATACCTTGGTGTCCTAGTTGAATAATGCCAAAGTCTCAACCGAGAGGTTTGTGGATTCAAACCCCAGGACAACTGAATTCTTTTGTCGCCCAAACAGGGATAAGAAGCTTCTAGGAAGCTTACTAGAGCCTGCCTTGAGGATAACACTTGGCGGTCTAAGGACGCGCCAAGTAGGACTGAAGGTTGAGGTTGGCTCCAGTGGAGCCACTACAAGCAGAAGCTTTAGCAAAGCTCTGCAAGTATAAAAGCCTGTACTTTGCATGCATCTATTTACAGTTCTTGCCTTTGAGACTTCTCAAAGAGTGTCCAACCAGAGGTAGACACTAAAGACCAGCATGCGGACTTCGTGAGGTTGCAAACCAAACGAACCCTAAGTGTAGATCCCTCATTTGAGAGTGATATGTTGTCTTGGTTGCAATACCAAGAGCGATTGGCGGCCTCCCATGTCGGGACCTGTTTTCTAGACTGTTGCTATCCAGCGCATTGACACACGTGTACTAGGTATTCCCTTGCCGGTATAAACAAGGTAGATGAATTGAGGCTTGGTGTCGCTACTGTGTGAAATGCCTTGAAAAAGCAGGCCTGTGCCACTAACCATGACCACAAGACCGCGTGACTTTATCTTTACTGAGTCATACAATGAGTCAGCTCGGTCAAAGTGCCCAATCACAGTGCACATGTACTACGGATGACCTTGCAGTTGTAGACAAGGTAAAACATTGGTTTCCCGGTGTGACTATTGTGTGCAATGCCTTGACAACGTTGGCATGTGCCATTCACAATGAGCCAATCATTAACCGAGTGAGTTTAATTTCTATAGATTATAACATGAGTCAGTCACGGTCACAGTGAACAATCACAATGCAAATGTAGTACGCATGACCTTGCATGTATAAACAAGGTCAAATACTGGTGGCTCGCTTTGGCTATTATGCACAATGCCTTGACAAAGCTGGCATGTGCCACTGACCATGACCACAAAGTTCACCGAGTGGCTTTAACTTCTATGGCTCATAACACGTGTCAGCCACGGTCAGAGTCCCCAATCATAGTGCACGTGTACTAAACATGACCTTGCACATATAAAAAAGGCAAAATACTGGCGGATTGGTTTGGCTATTGTGCGCAATGCCTTGACAACGTTGGCCTGTGCCACTGACAGAGAGCGAAAAATTAACAAAGTGACAGTAACGCGCGCACACTTTGAAGGCAAAGCAGTTTTGGGATCCCACAAACCATGCCTTTGTTGAAAGCCGAGATGCATCGTTTCTTGAGCACATGCCATACAAGGAGTTCCGCATGCTACGGTAGGTCCCGCCAATGCTCCATGCTGAACACAATCCCCAGTACATAAGTGTGCCCGTTTTTATTCCCATGCAAGCACAACGGTCTGAAAGACCAGTGCAACGAGGCCATGGTGCAGAAACAGTCTTGCCTGCTTTCTGGATGTGCTCACACCTACAGATCTCGCGAGCACGAATTCGTGTAACCCGTCCTCCCCACCTGGACTGGATCCCACGGAAAGGCACATTGTCCTCCCTCTCCTCTTCCCCTTCCCTCTTTTACGCACTTCCATAAACACAAACCTGACACCATGGTTCACCCTTCCCCTACATTGCGTGCTCGCTCATCTTGTAGTCATTCATTTCGGACCTCTCCTGCTCCACAGCCTCCGTCTAGCAGCGTCATGGAGGATCTGAGCCTCTCTTGCGCCCTTGCGGCTGTGCCTGGGGCCCAAGTCGCTCGCGAGCAGGCATCCCCTTAGGATTTCTCCTCCCACGTCTTGAGTCCTTCTACCTCCACTGATCTTGACCTCGTTGATGCCTCCATCGTCCTCTTCCCTCATTCTGCTGCAGCAGCCGCCGTCACTGCGACCCTCGATGCCCTTCGTGGGCCCCCCCTTTCCCTCCCCCTTCGGCGACCACCTCTTGTCCAGTCTCCCTAGCTACCCTTCTCTATCTCATACTTGACTCCCTCACCCTTCTTCTTGTCGGTGCACCCCCTGTCGCTCCCCCTGTACATCCTGTCATCCCTGCTAATCGTGTTGGCCCTGGCGGAAACGCCCCCGGTAACTTTGTGCGCACTACCGTCGCCCCCGATGGTATTGTCGTTCCGGGTGGTATCCTCGCCTCTGGCGGTGTCCTCCCTGCTTGCAGTGCTTTCGCCCCTCGTCCTCCTGACGCTACCGGTGGTGCTATTGCCCCTGGCCCTGGCACTGCCTGTAGTGAAGCTGTCGCCCCTAGTGTTGCCACCGTTCCCGGTTCCGTTGTCGCCCCCGGCGCTGCCGTCGCCCTAGCTGGTGGGGTCACCCCTGGCCATGTTGTTGCCTCTGCCAGTGCCGTCGCTCTAGGTGGTCCTTGTTGGCCTGAGGGTGAGTGTGCATCCTGAAGGGTCCCTAGCAGTGGCTGGTTCACACCACCAACTGTTTTTGGAGAGACTGGAACTGTGGAGGCAACTGGTTCCAAGGATGGCAGAAAAATGGTGAGAGAGTGAGGCAATAGTTTTGGCCTCAAGTGACTGGGAATGAACTCTTTATCAAGGCTTCCAAGTAGTGGAATTTTATAGCCACTGATTGTAGCTTTCCAAAACACCAAAGCATCCCAGATTTATATCTTCCTAGCAGATTCTATGGCTTCTAGAGTGGCCATTGGTAGGCTGTCCTTATCCCATCTAGGAAGGCATCCCTTCCTTCATCTAGAAGCTTCTGTCCCATCCGAGATTCTTCAGCTTGCTTCTAGTAGGAAGGAAAGTTCCCATAAGACTTAGACACTTCTAGATGCCTTGTAGGACAAGTCACTCCTACAAGAAGGTGTGCCACCTTCCTGGATCCTCTCCTGGCCTTTTAGAAACTCACAGAGGAATTGTAGAGGTTGAGGTAACTTTCTGGCATCTGTTTTCCACCTCTCTTCATGCAGGACAGAAATTGATCTTGTGGAACTTGAACCCGGACCCCTGCCTCCAGAGTTGGATACCATTAACCACTAAGCCACCTTGGCTTGTCTTTTTGGTGTTCCTCTTTGGAGTCACTCATGCCAAGGAGAGGAGCATTACTCCAACAATCCCCCTCTTGCGCATCACCCATGGGAGTCGTCCATGCTCAACCTACAACAAAATGTCCTTTCTTCTCATGGGACGCGAGCTCATGCTTTATTGCTCCCTCCTACATAGCCTCATCCTTCTTGTGCAGTACCTCCTTGAGGCTCCTCTTCCGCCAACCCAGTCCAAATGTCCTTGTCGGCATCTTATCTTTTTGTCCTTCTTCGCACACGGCTGCTCGTGTGGGGCTCTTGAGGCGGTTGTTGTTGTTGCTGTCCCATTTCGGCGCCATTCTCTCCAAGCACCTACTCCCCCTCTCTTGGAGACCTTGGAGATATCTGTCGACTCCCCGCCTCCACATCCATCTCCAGAGCTTCGGATTCCTCATCCGAACTGGCAAAAATAAATTCTGCCACTCGTCCATCCCTTGGGCGATCCTCTCCCACTTGCGCTGCTACGAGGACATCACCCTCATTCACATCCCCCGACGTCTCCCCCTCAAGGAGTTGCAGCCACTCCTCCTGCTTGGAGAGACCTGCCTCCTTGTCTGTCCAACAGCTTTTCTCGTCAAACGTGACGTCACGACCTTGTACAAGCTGCTGCCTCCTTGGGTCAAAGTGTCGGTACGCCTTGCTTCCCCTCTCATATCCAAGGAGAAAACACTGTAGGGTTCATGGATCCAGCTTCATCCGCCCTTCACGTGCCTGCACCACCGCATGTGCAATGCAACTAAACATGAGGAGGTGACCCACTACCGGCTTCCTCCCATTCCACACTTCTTATGGAGTCTTCCACGCCTTGCTCTCCTTGTCATTCAACGGCTTGGTCGGTGTAAGATTCATTTTAAATGGCACTGTCCATGCGGCCTTGGCCTAATACCGTTGTGTACGGCCAGTGTCCCTCAACACGGATCACACCATGTTCAAGATTGTGTGATTTTCTCTCTCTACGTTGCCATTCTGTTGTGGTGAGTGTGGAGTTATTCTCTGCCACTCAATCCCCTTGTTCTTCATCAACCCAAGATACCCCGCATATTCACCGCCATTGTTACTCCGGAACGCCTTCACCTTCAACTTTGTTTACCGCTCCACATCTGCCACAAACTCCTAGATGCATGCAAGAACTTCGTTATTTTGCTTCATTGGGTAGAGGTAGAGTTTTTGGCTGTGGTCATCGATGAAGGTGAGGAAGTAGCAAGCTTTGCCGATGGAGCTCTCAAGCAGTCCACACGCATCTCTGTGTACCATGGCCAGTTTTGCCAATGCACGCGTTCCCTTGGCCACAAACGACTCCCACGTTGATTTGCCAATGATGCATGGCCCACACACGGTCTCCTTGGTTCCATCAAGGCCGCTGATTTGGAGACCCCGCACCACTTCCCTCTTAGCCATCTCCTTCACTGTTGATGGAGAAATATGGCAGAGTTGGCGGTGCGATAGGTCCAGGTCTCCTCCATCCTTCATTGCAAGATTGGCGGCGTTGGACCCCGCACGGCTACTGAGGATCTTTGCGCGTAGCTGATACAACTCATCTTCCCTCTTGGCACGCACAATCACCTCACCTTTTCCTACCTTGCGGATGATAACCTCCTTCTTTGTGAACAGCACCTCAAGTCCCTTGTCAGTAAGGCAGCTGACGGAGAACAGGTTTGCCCCAGAATTGGGCATATGCAGCACATCGTGGATTATGCTCGTGGTAAGTTTGCCATCCACAATTGACTCAATCCGGATGTTACCTACATCGGCGGCCACCTTTGTTTTTCCATTGACCACCGTCATGTGTCTCTTCGAGGCGCTGTAGGTGACAAATTCAGCCTTGTTGCATTGCATGTGGCGGCTTGATCTGGATTCAACGACGGCAACTCCCGGATCCTTCATCTTGGTGGAGTTGTACGCCATAACGGCATGCTCATCCTTCGTCCCACTCTGTTGCGACCAATCTGTTTTACTCTTTGGACAGTTGCGCGCGTAGTGGCGCTCCTTGCCACAGTTGAAGCACTCGCCCTTCTTGTCACCCTTCTTTGTGCCCTTTTTGGCACCCTTCCACTTGTCGCATTGGCCACCACTTTGAGGATGAGCCGTGTAAGCTAAACCTGATGCTGCTGCACTCTCTCGACCGCCACATCGCATCCACTCATTGCGCATGCACTTAGCAACCTTCGGGTACTTCAGCTCGTCAGAAGGCCAGCCACCAAGGACTGTGATCATGGGACTCCAACAGTCGGGCAAGGCCAGAAGGATGATCATAGATTGCAACTGAGAGTCAACCTCCCAACCAGTGGCCACGCACTCCGCTGGGAGGAAGGCTGCACACCGAATCCGATTCGCGAATCTCAGGGTGGATTCGGATTCGTGAGTACGAATCTCACCCTGGATTCGGATTCGCGGATCCAAGACCCGGATTTGCGAATCCTGTTGGATTCGTTAATCCTACCGAATCCATGAGAAATGTCTCATCGGCTGTTGCCGTAGAGTCTTATCGATCATGGACCAGAGCACGTCTACATAAGGAGAAACCCTCTTTTAGGATTTAAAACCGATCCTCACTGGTGATTGTGCAGCGTGGTACATATGCATTTGCAGCCGTCGCAACACGTGGCAAGTGCCACATAGTATGTTCGAAAATCAGGGGACCGTGCGCAAGGACACGTACGCAAGGACCGTGCGCAAGGACATTCGATCAGATCAACGGTGGAGGAATTGTCAGGTAGCCTCGCATGTACATGCAGTGAAAGAACGAATCCAAACATGAATGAGAGGTTGGGTGAAAGGCCGAGCCTGTAGGAACTGGGACGTCCGTGCGAGCGCTCGCACGGACGACCACCCAGACAAAAAATCCATCCAGCGTGGCAGGTGTGCGCAGTGGTTGGAATCTGCCATGCAAGTCTGCGAGGACCTGATATTCTCGCAGACTGCCATGGCAGATGCACACGTCAGACCACACACGTGGAGTGCGTGTGCCAGATCGTAAAACTAGGTATATGCATGATGGAGGCCCAGCGGCTTCAGCGAGCGGCAATTCGGAGTTTCAAAACTCTGGAGCTCCGGATGGCCGCTTTGAACTTTGGGACAGACATGACCTCGATCGCTGACTTTTTTAGGTCTCCCCTCCCTTCTCCCTCCCCAAGGATTCGGCGGTGGATTCCCGAATCCCAAACAAGACCCGCCCCTGGATCCGGATTCGTGAATCCGGATCCGGATTCGGGATTCGTGAAATGGATTCACAAATCCTTGGATTCCTGTGCAGCCTTAGCTGGGAGTGAATCAATCTACTGCATGATCTCCATGACGTTTGTCACCTTCATTGGCTTGGAGGCTGACCAGCTGTTTGAAGATGAAGAGCTGACTGGCAAGGTTGCATGATTGTTAGATGGAGAACAGTTTTGACCATGCTTCTCTGGCCAGGGTGCATCATTGGATGTGCCCAAGTTGTGGCGGACTTAACGCGGAAATAAGGAGTGCCAACGCCTTTTTGCTGTGTTTCTTGTATGCCTGCTTTACCTCAGCCGTAGCAGTCTCTGGCTGAGCACTCTATCACTCTTCACAAGATCAAGTAGTCCCTTGTTATCAAGGAAGACCTCAAACTGCCACCTCCACAATGCAAAGCCTGTCCCATCAAACTTAAGGACAGTGCAGCTGCTCTTTTGCTTGCTGGTCGCCATGTCTTGTTGTTGGAACCGTGAATCAACCTGGCTTTGAACCCCTTAGAGGCAGGGGCCCATAACCCTTTGTTGGCCCGAGGGTGAGTGTGGACCCTGGAGGGTCCCTAGCAGTGGCTCTTTCACACTGCAAGCTGGTTTTGGAGAGACTAAAATTGTGGAGGCAACTGGCTCCAAGGATGGCAGGAAACTGGTCATAAAGTGAGGCAATAGTTTTGGCCTCAGTTGAGTGGGTATGAATACTTTATCAAGGTTCACACGTACTAGCATTTTATAACCACTGATCTAAGCCTTATAGAAGACCAAAACATGCCCAATATGGAGCTTTCTAGCAGATTCTATGGCTTCTACAGTGGCCCTTGGTAGGCTGTCATTTCCCCACCTAGGAAGGCATCTCTTCCTTCCTCGAGAAGCTTTTGCCCCTTCCTAGATTCCTAAGCTTGCTTCTAGTAGGATGGAAGGTCTCTAGAAGACATAGACACTTCTAGATGCCTTGTAGGACATGTCATCCCTCGTAGGAGTGCCACCTTCCTGGACCATCTCCTGGCCTTCTAAAACCTCAAAGAGGGACTCTAGAGGTTGATCTAGCTTTTGGACATCTATTTTCCTCCTCTACTGAGGCAGGGCAGAAATTCATCTTGTGGGACTTGAACCCGGGCCCATGTGTCCAGAGTTGGACACCATTAACCACTAAGCCACCGTGGCTTGTATTTTTGGTGTTCCTTTTTGGAGTCACTCCTGCCATGGTGAGGAGCATTAGTCCAATAGTCCTCTTCCTGCGGGTGTTGCAGTCCCGCCCGGTCGCGCTTTGCCTGCCGGTGGCGTCGCCTCAGTCGGCGGTGTCCCCCCCGCCATTGGTGCTGTCCCGGTTGGCACCCCTCCCTTTGGAGATCCCGTCACTACGCTTGTTCTTGGGGTCGCTGAGCACGTCGGCCTTGGTCTCCGGTCCTCTCCTGCTCCATTGCTGCCCCTGACTGCTTCTCTGAGCCACGTTCTTGGCACCTCATTCTCTGAGTGGTCCCCTCCCTTGGTGTCCTGGGCACACATGCACAGCTTTTGGGAGCACTATGACCCCTCTCTCTCTTTGCTCCTCGTTCATGTTGATCGCACTGCTCTTGCTTTTTACATCCTCTATTTTGCTCCCGCTCTGTTGCCCTTTGCCAGCTTGATTGGTTTGCACCTATCGGTGCTCTACCCGCTATTCCTCACGTGGCATGGTTTGCTTTTCTTGCCCTTTACTCATCTGATTCTTATTGCTCCGCTTCTTCTCTTCTCGTGGATCTTTCGGCTCTCCTCCGCCGCCCTGACGATTCTCTGGGTGCCTAATTGGGCCGCGCGGAGCTCCTTCAAAGCCAGTTTCATGATGCGGGCGGCTCCGTGGCCGATGAGGCCTTCGTCACTTCCGTTGTTGCCGGCCTTGGGCTTTGCTTCCCTGCTGCTCTCACTTCCTTCCCACTCGCCCTTACCACTCAGGCTGTGTACTCAAATCCAAGCGCCGTCTGGTCAGTTCTGTTGGATCGGCCCCGCTACTTCCAGGAAGTCTCCTTGCCTACCATCTCCCTTGATGAGCCCGTCTTGTCGGATGCCCTGCCCAGCCTCCTTCCTCCTTTGGTGGCCAATGCCCTTGTAGTTTGTGTCCCTCTCAACGGATGAGGTGGTGGTGGCGGTGGCGGCCCTCGCCTGCCCGCGTGCTGGAACCGCGAGGTTGTGGATTATCGTCATGATGCCTGCTCGCTTTTCGGCCCCGGACCTTTGTGAGTGCATCGCACGCCAGCGTGGTCTCCTTTGTAGTCAAGCTTATGCCGCTCCTAGCAGTCTTCCTCCTGCTACGGCCTTCAATGCTCATCCGCCTACAGCCCGCGTCTGTCCGCCGCCAACTCCTGCGACATCTCCTCCCATTACGTAGGACGCAATCATCGCTCTCATCCGTCGCGTCCTAGCCGAGGGTGTGCCTGGTGGCCCGCTACCTGCTGGTATGTCTTCCTTGTTTGATCTCCTCGCTACCCCTCCCACTTCTCCCGGCAGCCTCTCGGTCGCCCCTTGCCTGTTGCCCCTTCCCCCTCACACGATTGCGTACTGCCTCCTCTCCGGCACTGAGCGTATTGTGGCTCCGTCTTGGGTGGTCGACTGTGCCATGACTGACCACATGTGTCCTGTTCGCAATTTGTTCACCGATTTCAGTCCGGTCTCTGCGATCACGTCCGTGTACACTGGTGATGGGGCTCACCTCTCCGTGCTCGGTGTGGGCACTGTATGCCTTGCATATTTGGCCGGCTCCTTCATCTTTATCTCTGTTCTGTACGTCCCTACTCTTGATTTGTCCCTACTGTCTATTGCGACTCTTGAAGTTTGCGGCTTCTCAATCTCCTGCACCCTTGCTCTCGTCGCTATCACCGACCCTGCCAGAGGCTGCGTTGTCTACGTGGTCGTTGGCCACTCGGTGAGGGCTTGTACAAGGTTCTCTGCCCGCACTCTGTCTCTGCACCCGCGGCGGATGCTATTGCGCTTGTCGCTCTCTCTCTCTCTCTCTCAGCGCACTCCCACCTTCTCCATCATTGCCTTTGCCATCTCCCCTCCACTGCTATGGCCTCCCTCACTCGTAACCTTCCTCCCGATGACCTGTCCGACCCATCATTCTGGGCCCCTTGCGCTGCTCATCGCATGTTTTGTGCTTTCGGCAAGATGTTTTGTCTTCCGTCTCCCCCCTCCACCTCCCACGCATCCGCTCCTCTTAAGCTCGTGCATGCTAACATTCTTGGTCCTCTCCAGGATGAGTCTCTTGCTGATCATGCCACGTAAGCGTGTAAGCCAGAAGCTAGGACTTGCAAATGAAATTTGTGCGTCCGAATCTTGTGGAGGACTCGCGAGTCCGAGTATGTAGAACAAACTCGACTCACACTCGCGAGTCATCGAGGGGGGGAGGGGGAGGAGACGTTATCTCTCTCTGCAGACCGCCGCCCCTACCCACCCGCCTATCCATTTTGGCCTTTTTCCACCGTCGCATATCCCTGCCACCAGCCTCTCCATACTGCGTACCCCTGTTTCTCCCTTGCCATTTATTCCGGCGTTTGACCATTGACATTCCACTCCCCGCTACCAGCCTCCCCCTCCCATAGACCGCCGTTTTTCCCTGGCCATCCATTCCGGCCATTGACCACCTACAGCCCCCTCTCCTCTACCATTTCCCCTCCCCATACAAACCGCCATGTCATCCATTGTAGCCTCCTAGTTGGCCGACGTATAATGTTGTTCTGCTCCCAACTACCAAGGGAAGGAGTACTTAGTTTTTCCGCATTTTAACTAGCAGTTGGAGCTCTATCCGTAGAGAGACAACCAATAGCCTCAGCCGTTGCTTTCACGCTACAGCCAGTTTGCAATGTGTTGATGCCGCAGCACAGTGAAAAGAAATGCCGTGGGTCTCAGCATCAGGCAAGACGCATGGCAACCCATCCACAATTTCAACGGGCGCTAGGGGCGATCTCCGCAAGCGCAAGCCCTCAACCATCTGGGGGGTTTTTGAAGTCTACGTGATCCACGGAGAGCCACGGTCATGGTGCACGCTACGCCCCCCAAACAGCCCTGGCCTCAAAGGTTCGCATGCGGCCCTAGCTAACAGGTGGAACAGAGCAAGATGGTTGCATACGGCATAAAGGTGACAAGAAGTAGGATGGTGGCATCTAGCAAGATGGTGGCACGTGGCAGGATGGTGCGAAGCAGCAGAGTGGAAGTGGACAGCAGAAGAGAAGCGAGCTACCGAATGGTGGCAGATGGAATATAGGTGGTGTGCAACATAATGAAAGCGGGTGGTATAATGGAACCTGTCACTAGAATGGAAGCAACCAGCAAAATGGTGGTGGGTGGAAGAATCAAAGGAAGTGACAGCATGGTGGTAAGCAAAATAATGGTGGCAGGCAACCGAATGGTAGTGGGTGGCAGTTTGGTGGCAAGCATCAGAATGCTGACAGGCGGCCAAATGGAGGTAGATGGCATAATGGAGGTAGACGGCAGAATGGTGGCAGGCGGCGGAATGGAGGCAGGCAGCATAATGAAGGCTGACAGCAGAATGGAGGCAAGCAGCAGAATGGTGGAAGGCGGCAGAATGGTGTCTGGTGGCAGTTTGGTGGCAGGTGGCAGAATGGTGGTAGGCAGCAGTTTGGTGGCGGGCTGGAGTTTGGTGGCAGGCAGTGTTTTGGTGGAAGGCAGTGGACATGTGGCGGATGGCAGCACAATCGTACGCAGTTGGCATGTGGCATGTGCTAAGACATTGCATGCGGCAGAGAGGTGCTCTCCCCCTCCCTCCCTTGACCAGCTGAAGTGGAAACCCTAGTTGTGCTTTGCAGCGCCATTCTTTACTTTGCTGTGCATTGCTGTGCTTTGCATGCCATTTCAATGATGTGCTTTGCATTTATGTGGGTTGCCTTGTTGTGCTGTGCTTTGCTCTGATTTTCATTTTGGTGCTTTGCATTGCTGTGCATTCTTCTGCATTGCATGTCTTTGTTGTACTGTGCTTTGCATTTTTTTACTTCGATGTGCTTTGCATTGCTTCACTGTGCTTTGCTTTTCCATACTGCGCATACCTGCACTAAGCTGCTGTACACTTGTGTGCTTTACATTTCCTTGCAATGCATTGATTTTCTGTGCTTTGCTGTGCATGGCAATGCTGCTCAGTTATGTCCCGCGCATTGTTGTACATTGTTGTAAGTTGCATTGTTGTATTGTGCTTGGCACGGCTATGCTTTTATGTGCTTTGCATTGCTGTGATGTCATTTGCAGTGCTGTTTTGTGCTGTTCACCATCCTGAAACCCTTCAAGGGGTTTGCAGCTGATATCTCTAGTAGTCAGTACCCAACGCTTTCCCTCATCCTTCCCCTTTGTTGTCAGATCTTACAGAAGTTGCACTATTGGCGTGCAAAGGCTGCGGGTGCTGTGAAAAAGCAAACCGAGAAGAAGGCGCCTCTGGATCCAACTGAGAAACAGTTGGTGGTTCTGCAAGTCAGCTTTGTGAACTCCTATGAGAAGGTGAGGAAAAAGAGACAATTTCCACTCTGTCGTGCCCCTAAAATCCATGCATCTATATCCATACTGTGGCCTATTGTGATGGTCTTTGTATGTGCAGGTGGAGAAGTATGTGAAGAAATGCACCATGAGGCACGCGTTGGCAGCTGCTGCTGACCTGCGGTTCAGGTGTTATGCATCCTCAACCTTGCCCGGAAGATTGCATGTACATCATTTTGCATGCATGACACACTTTCATACCAGAAATGTGCATGCATAAAAAAGTGCATGCATGGGATTTCTCGTTCATGGAAGGCTGGATGCTTGACATAGTGCATGCATGGAGGATTCCATTACTAGAAGCTGCCATTCATGACACGTTGCATGCATGGCAGATTCCATCCATCGCATGTTGCATGAATGGCAGATGGGGTATGCATGAAGCTTTGCAGGAAAAGGTAGATTGCATTCAGAGAAGGTTGAATGCATGGCAGATTGCCTCCAAAAAATGCATGCATAGACGTACTCCAATACATGTATGCATACATCATACATACAAACCAACCTTGCATGTGCTGCAATATGTGAAACTGCTTATTCCTTTAATCATAGGTTCCGCCACATGCAGAACGTCCACAAGGACGTCAACATAAAGTCCCCCGAGGAGTTGGAAGTGAAGGTGGTGGATCATCTACGTCCGTACTTTGAAAGGGTCCAAGTAAGGCAACTGACGGAAGCAGAAGAAGCATAGGCAGCAGCAGAAGCAACAAGAGCAGCAGTAGTAGCAGCTGGGGCGGCAGGCACAGCGATTAAAGATGAGATGGTAAACTGAAGCGGTCCTCTAGCAGCCAGTCATTCACAGTCGTAGAGCTTATAGCTCAATGGGCCAGATATAGCACCTAAGCGTGGACGCCAGGTGTAAGAGAAGGAGCCGTCCATGGTGGAGGCTGCACTTGTAGACATTATGGACGACCTCTTCAAAGAACTGAAGAGGAAAAGAATATAGTAGTGCCAAAATCTATCAAGGTAGAGGTTTACATGAACAAGAAGACTTCACGAGGTGGACGTCGGCTCAATGTGCTGAAGTTCTACGAGGAGAATTCCCGGAGTCACCCAACATTTGCGCCGTTACCGCTGGATGTGCTGGCAGTGCGTCCAACAAGCACGCCATCTGAGAGAATGTTCTCCCTTGGTGGCCGGGCAGTGATGGATTTCCGTCACTCTCTGAAGAAGATCGCTGTGCAGGACCTCCTGTGCCTCAAGACATGGATTAATGACCCTGCCTTGAAAGAGTTCCCCGTACACCCATCAGGACAGGTTGCACCAGAGTTGGTGGAGATCAAGAACAAGGAGAAGACAGCTAGGAGAGCTCAAAGGAGAGACGCCAAGGCACAGTCGGTCGGTTTCCTCATCGTTGCATGCTCCAACTCAGATGAAGAACATCATGATGGAAGGGAGGGTGGAGGGGTTGGGGATGAAGCCTCTTCTGAAAGTTTGGAAGAAAGTGATACTGCAGTAGATGCTGCGGAGCACGCTGATGCTCTAGAGGATGCACATGATGATTTCGATACACCGGCAGATTTTGGCGCAGGACAAGGAGATGAAGGACTCGCGAGTCTGATCAAGGACTTGCGAGTCTGATCATGGACTCGCGAGTCTGAGTCTCATGCCAGACAAGACTCGCAAGTCCTAGTTTGGGCCTAGAGTCGTAAGTACAGACTCGCGTACACCCTTAATGCCACCTACGTTCTCATCCTTGTTGATGACTACTCTCGCTACACATGGGTCTTCTTTCTTCATGCAAAGCGCGATGTTGCCCAGACCATCCAGTCATAGGACGCGTCCATCTAAAGACAGAGTCGCCACCAGTTACTGCGCTTTTGGTCATATCGCGTCAGCGAGTTCTTTGGTGTGACATCGTCGTTCTTTGATCCAAGGGTGTGGTTCATGAGCTCTCCACCCCCTATTCTCCACAGCAGAATGTAGTTGCCGAGCGCTAAAACCATACACTCGTCAAGGACATCTGCACGATAATGGCTAAGGTCAGCTTCCTCGAGCGAGGTCGCAGCTTCTGGTCAGAGGCGACCCATTATCGCACATGGGTATGGAATCGGATCCCACATGGCTTGCTTACCCTTGATACCACACCATTTGAGCTCTTCTTTGGTCGCTGAGCCGACCTTAGTCAGGTTGTGGTTTGGGGTAATGTGGCTATCGTCTACCTCACTCCCCCTTCTTGGTGTGGCAAGCTCGACCCTCCTAGCCTCCACTACGTAACCCTTGGAGTTGTGCCTCACTCTTGTGCACACCGTTTCTGGGACCCACTCGCCGTCAACTAGTCAAGTCCTGTCACATACGCTTTTTGAGCAGCTCACTTATGGCGCCTTCCGAGCGGATCGGTGTCTCCCTCCCCCGATCGGTGCTACGGCCTACACCTCTGATGGCCTTGTGGTTGGTGGTGTCCCTTCTCCCTCTTAACCTCTCCCCGTGAACCCCCCTCTCGCGTTTCCTCACTAGTCGTCCACCTCCACCCCTGGCCCCCCTCTCGTGCCAGCTCTGGCTGTCTCGCCGCCGCCCCCTCACCCCTCTCCTCCCCTCCCCACTTCCTCCCTGCCCTCCTTGTCTGTCCTCTCACCCTGCCCTCCCGCTCGTGTGCCTGTTTGCGTATCCTCGCGGGAGCCTCCTCCCGTGTCTGGCTCCTCTCCTTTCCCCTCCAGTCCTTTGCCATCCACCTCCCCTCCCGCCCCACCTCCTCTCTCTCTACCCGCTCCCTTCCCCTACCTGCTCCTCCTCCCTCATCTACCCTATTCCTTTGCACTGTTGTGGTGGTCCACCGTGTGTCTCTCCCCTCCCTCCCCTCTTGTAGTCTCTCGCGCCATCTCCTATCTCTCCTTACGGCTCCCCCCTCCCCTCCACTGGTTCCCTTTGCTCTGCCTACGGCCCAGGCTGTGGGCTCCCCCGGTGCGCCTTCCTCCACTCGCTGTGTGGATCTAGTCCTCCTCTCTATTGTGGATGTGCCGGAGGACAACCCGTCACGGATGTCCTCTCATTTTGCTTTTGTAGGCAATCCTGTCCTCATTGCGGTCACTCCGTCTCCACTGTCCTCACCCCCTGCCGCCTCCTGCACCCACTCCACGCCCCTTCCTCCTCTTGTGACCGTCCTCTCTCTCGAGACCATTCTGCCCCTCCACCAACTCTCCCGGTCCCCTTCCCTGCCCTCCCCCCTCCCTCGTCCATCTCCTCTTCTGGCGGTTTCCCCCCATCTACTCGTCCCCAGTCCAGCTTCTCTCCTCAGTGTCCCCCCTCATCCCCACTAATGGATGTACACACATGCCGCCTTGACTCGCCCTTCCATCTCTCCTTCCCCCCCTTTTCTCTTCTGTACCACCCTGCGTGCTGCTCCACCCGTCTGTGCCTCTTCACTATCCCATTTTGTCATCGACATCCCTCCCCCTTCCTCACCTGTGTATTCCTGCACCCTCTCTTGCACCGCTCACACTCTTACATGTGCCTCTTCCCCTCTCCTTGTTGCCCCTCTGCCATTCTCCTCATCCTCTATCTCCTTTCCCCCTTCGGTTGTTCCTTCCATGGTCTCTTCCGCATCCTTCCCCCTCCCAGGTCTCCGCTGTTTCTCCTTCTTTCCCCTTCATCCCATCTCCATCCTCTTCTCCCCTTCCTTGCCTGCTTTTTCCTGTCATTGTGTCGTTCTCCATCTCTCCCCCACTTGTTTCTCCTACTTCTCTTCATGCCACCTCAACTGCCGCTCCTCCGCCTCCCTCTCCACCACTCCCTCCCCCCCTTCCCTTCTCCATCCTTGTGCTTCCCTTGTCTCACCCTCTATTGCCTTACACCTTCCATGCGGGTCACGTCCATGGTTGCCACTTCTTTAATCTCAAGTTTTGCCACTCCCTCCATGCCGGCACTGACCATCGCTTTGTCAGCGCACTTGCTTCCGCTGCGTGCACCCTGACCGTCAGATTTGTACTACCCACTTTGTCCTCTCCCTCTCCTCCTCCCCTTGATGAGTCCCATCCCCTCACCCTCGCCGATGCCCTTGCTCACCAGGATGCCGCTACCTGGCATGCAGCCAGTGTTGCCGAGCTTGTCACCCTACCTGAACATGGTGTGCTCGAACTCACTCACCTTCCTCTTGGTCCCACGGCCATCCAGGCCAAGTACGTTCTACGCAAGTAGTTCATTGCCTTGGTTGCTCTCAACCGGTACAAGGCTTGTCTCACTGCCAAGGGCTACTCCGAGATCCCCGGTTTAGACTTCACTAACACCCACGCCCCTGTCGGTCACTTTACAATGAGTCGCGTTGTCATCTGCCTTGCAGCCCACTTTGGATGGGAGCTTCACCAGATGGACGTGGACAATGCCTTTCTCCACGGTCTTGTTCAGGAGGTGTACATAGTCCAGCCTCTTGGCTTCTTCAATGGTACCGAACGAGTGTGCCAACTCCGTCGCGTGCTCTATGGTTTTTTCCAGTCCTCTCATTGTTGGAACAAGGAACTCTCGTCTACCCTCATCAGTGGCGGTTTCGGTCCTAGCCAGTCCGACCCCTCCCTCTTTCTTGGGGGCACGACCCTTGTCCCTGCCTTCATTTTGGTGTATGTGGATGACCTCCTCATCACCTTTCCTTCCTTGTCCGCAGTCTCTAAGGCAAAGGGTCTCCTCTCCTCCGCGTACCGCATGAAGGACCTTGGCCTTGCATCCATGTTCTTGGGGTTGCGGATCAAGCGCCCTCTTGACTCTCTGTTGGTCCATGAAGAGCTTTATGTCCAGACACTTGGGAGCCTCTTTGCTTTAGTTGTCTACCTCTCTCGCCCTCTCCCCGCTGCCTCCTCACCCATGCCATCGGGTACTCAGCTCGCCATTCGTGTGGCCTTCAACACACAATTGGGTGCGCTGGAGTCCACTGTCAGGTTTCAGTCCATCATTGGCGCGTTCACGTACCTCGCTGGCATCAATGGCCCCGACATCACCTATGCGGTGAACGTCCTGGCCCAGTATGCTCGCAATCCTCGCACGGCTCACCTCCAGGCAGCCGTGTATGTCCTTCGCTACGTCCTCAAGTCTGCGCATGCCGGCCTCATCTTTCAGGCCGGGCCGGCTACGCCGATAATGACTATGCCCGCAATTCCAACACACGCAGCCGCAGCGGTTTTTTCTTCCTCCTTGGCCCTACCGCCATCTCCTCGTACAACGGGAAGCAGGACTGTGTCGCTTGCAGAGTCCCGCACAAGCAGCCGTGTACGAAGAGGGACATAAAGGTATGATGCCAACATGGGCATTTTGACTGGGTTTGCACAAGCCTTCTTCACACACAAGGAGCCTCAATCTGTAAGGGATGCACTACATTGGAAGGGTGGGGCTGATTGGAAGGGATAAACAAGTTGGTGTTGCCTTGTTGCATTGCATGTGGCGGCCTGATCCGGAGTCAATGACAGCAACTCCCGGATCCTTCAAGTTGGTGGAGTTGTACGCCATGAGGGCGTGCTCATCTTCATTCTCGTCCCGCTGCGACCGATATGTTTTCTTCATGGGAAAGTTGTGCGCGTAGTGGCCCTCCTTGCTGCAGTTGAAGCACTCCCCCTTCTCATCACCCTTCTTGGTGCTCTTTTTGGCATCCTTCCACTTGTCACCTCGGCCTCCACTTTGAGGATGCCACTGCACTCTCTTGACAGCCAAGTTGCGTCCACTCACTGCGCACGTACTCAGCAACCTTTGGGTACTTCAGCTCGTCGGAAGTCCAACCACCAAGGACTATGATAATGGGACGCCAAGTGTTGGGCAAGGCCAGAAGGAGGATCAAAGCTTGCAACTGATAGACGTCCTTCCAACCGGTGGCCACGCACTCCGTTGCGAGCGACTTAATCTGCTGCATGATGTGCATGATGTTGTTGCCTTTATTGGGTTGGAGGGTGACGAGCCATTTGAAGATGAAGAGCTGATTAGCAAGGTTGCTTGACTGGTAGATGGAGCATAGTTTTGACCATGCTTCTGTGGCCAGGGTGCATCCTTGGATGTACCCAAGTTGTGGCAGGCATAACGCGGACACAAGGAGCGCCAACACTTTTTTGTTACGCTTCTTGTATGCCGCCTTTACGTCAGCCGTTGCAGTCTCTGGCGAAGAACTCTAATCACCCTTCACAAGCTCAAGTAGTTTCTTGTCGTCAAGGAAGACCTCAAACTGCCACCTCCAGAAGGCAAAGTATGTCCCATCAAACTTGAGGAAAGCGCGGCTGCTCTCTTGCTCGCTGGTTGCCATGTCTTGCTGTTAGAAGCGTGAACACAAGCTGGCTTGGATCCCATTAGAGGCAGGGGCCCATAACCCTTTGTTGGCCTGAGGGTGAGTGTGCACCCTGGAGGGTCCCGAGCAGTGGCTGGTTCACCGCACCAACTCTTTTTTTGGAGAGACTACAACTATGGAGGTAACTAGTTCCAAGGATGGAAGAAAACTGGTCAGAGAGTGAGGCAATATGTTTTGGCCTCAATTGACTGGGGATGAACTCTTCTTCAAGGCTCACAAGTGGTGGCATTTTACAACCACTGGTCTGAGATTTCCAGAACACCAAAGCATGGCAGATGTGGAGCTTCCTAGCAGATTTTATGGCTTCTGGAGTGGCCATTGGTAGGCTGTCCTTTTCCCACCTATGTCTGCATCCCTTCCTTCCTCTAGGAGCCTTTCTCCCTTCCTATATTCCTCAGCTTGCTTCTAGTAGGAGGGAAGGTGTCCAGAAGACATACATACTTCTACATGCCTTATAGGACAAGCCACCCCTCATAGAAGGCGTACCTCCTTCGTGGTCCCTCCCCTGGTCTTCTAAACCCTCGAGGAGGACTTATAGAGGTTGAGCTAGATTTCTGGCATCTCTTTTCCACCTCCCTTGAGGCAGGGCAGAAATTGATTTTGTGGGACTTGAACCCGGGCCCTTGCATTTATAGGTGGACACCATTAACCACTAAGCCACTACGGCTTGTCTTTTTGGTGTTCCTTTTTGGAGTCACTCCTGCCATGGTGAGGAGCACCACTCAAACAAGTCAGGTGGCGCACTCCCGCCAAAGGGAGGAGCCTTGCGCTCCCTCCTTTAAAGGGAACAAAAGCCCTCCCTCGTGCCACCTGCATGGGCATAGAGATGCCCTGACTCAGGCATGTTGCGCTGCGCAACATGCTCGAGCCTGTTGATGTCAGCCGCTGGACGAGGCGGACCCGGTAGGGGGCGGTCCTTGCCGTCGTTCACTCATTCCTTTGCAAAAAAGTTCAGAAAACTCTCCCCTTGATCCTCTCTTGCTCTGAATCCCAAATACCCCCCCCCCCCCCCCCCCCCCCCCCCCTCACAGCTCTCGAGAGCGCCCTCCCCCCCTCCCTTAACAGCTCTCGAGAGCTGATCCCCCTCACAGCCACGAGGGATAGTTAGCCCCGCGGCCAACTCCCAGCTCCACATGCCTCCCCTCTTCTGTCTTCTCCATCCTCCCTCCCATGGCCTCCCTCTCTCCCTCCAACCATCCTTTTCAATATTTGCTTCCTAATAACTTGATTGCATGATTTTTGAACAGTTTTATTTGTATTGTTTTCTTTATTTGGTTCTTTATGTTTTTACTAGTTGGGTTTCACTATTTGGTTTTCACCACCTAGCTTCCACAATATGGGCTAAACATTCATTTCTTTCCTTTTAGTACAAGGTAAGTTTTATCATTTGATTTTCAATGATTGAATTTTCCCAAGTTTTTTAACCGTTTCATTTTTACTTCCTGGTTTGTTCTATTTGTTGTCTACTGCTTGGCTTTTATTGTTTGAATTTTAGCATATATTTTACAATTAGGTTTCTACTGTTTTGATTTTACTATTCACTTTTTTTCAGCTTTCATTCTATACTCTTACTATTTGGTTTTGATATTTTATTCATTCCGTTTGGTTTCTAATGTTGAATTTGTTTTCATGATTCGATTTTTTCCCTGGTTGGTCCTTAGTGTTTGGTTTGTAAACTTTTGATGACACTGTTTGATTATTACAAAAGTGTTGTTTGTTTTTTTGCTGTTTGGATTGTGATTTTGGTTAGTGATACTTTGGTTCTTCCTACTGTGTTTATACTCTTTAAATGTTATCAGTTTTGTTCTACTATTAGAGGTTTGCAAATTGGTTGTTACCAATTTTTGTTGTAAAAATTGCTTTTCAAAGTATGTCCTTTTCTGCTTGTTGTTTACTATTTGACCTTTTGTTTTAGGGTTTTACTTTTTTGGTCTTACTTTTTGGTCGTTCCTATTTTGTTTTCAGTTTTAATTCTAACTATTTGCTTTGATTTTTTTTGTATCATTTGATTATGTCTTTTTATTTTTACTACTTTGTTTCTTACATTTGGTTCTTACTAACTTGATATTGCTTATTGGTTTTCATGATTTGATTCCTAATGTTTGGTTTTTACTATTAGGTTTTTGGGTTTTGGGTTTACTATGTGGGTATTTTTGTGGTTGTTCTTATTATTTTGGGTTTAGGATTTGGTTTTTTTTAATCGATTTGGTTTCTAGTTTATGTTATCCGTTGTTTTGTTGTACTCTTTTGTGCTTACTGTTTGTTGAGTATGACAGGGTGAGGGGAGGGAGAGATGATGGAGGAGAGTCGCGGGGCTAACTGTCCCTCTCAAGAGCTGTGAGGGGGTAGCGCTCTCGACAGCTGTGAGAGGGGAGTGCTCTCGAGAGCAGCGAGGGAGATCAAGGCAGGGGAGTTAGGCGCAAGAGCAGATTGAGATGAAAAAAACGGAGGGTTGTTTGGAAAAGAATGAGTGAATGAGGGCGAGGACCGCCCCCTACCAGGTCGGCCTTGCCCAACAGATGATGTTAGCAGATTGGAGTATGTTGCGCAGCGCAACATGCTATAGTCAAGGCATCCATATGCCCATGCAAGTGGTGAGAGGAGGCCTTTTGCTCCCTTTCGTGGAGGGAGAAAAGGCCCCCCTCCTTGGCTTGAGTGCACCACCTGGCTAGTGTGCAGGTGAGAGGATGTGCGCTGGCTTGTACCAGCCAGATTCATGAGGAGCACAAGTCCAGGAGTCAACTTGGTAAGGCAAACCCGGCTAGCAAAATAAGCCAAGAGTAGGACAAAACTAGCCGCTCTACCACAAGTAGCAGCAAAAGTTTACTTATTCAATATGATAGGAAAAGCAAGGGAGGATGCCCCAAGCAGAAAGCTTGAACTCCACACCACAAGCCTCAAAAGAACACAGGAGGAGGCCGGACCATGCTGCTAAGGAGATGGCAACACAGGATGCTGGTGTGGACATCTCAACAAGAGGACCCCTCCAGAAGCGCACGGCCGGACAGATACGTCCGCAAAACCTAGCCCAAAGAACTTCACCGTAAGAACCTCACCAGTAGCATGCCACTGAAGCATGTTGACAGAAGCAACTGTCCAGAAGCACCGAACGAGAAGCACCCACCCGACACATGTTGCCAGGAGCGCCACGAGGACCTACACCCCTCAAGGACTTGCACCCCACCGCCCAAGGGCACACGGCAATGGGGACACCAACAGGATACAAGGGGGGGGGGGGGG
>SZWC01005492.1:98217-108685 GCA_023375785.1 Penium margaritaceum
AAAAGGGGGGGGGGGGGGACAGGGGGAACGGACAGGAAGGAGAATGAGGAAAAACAAAGAGAAAACACCACGCTGGCGACGGGAGACATCAGACAAAAACGGACCTGTAAGAGACGCACACACGGAGAAGAGAAGCGCATAGCTCGGGAAGGGGCAGAGATGCAGCATACGAGTGGTCATCGATCAGAGGACCAAACAACGTAGGTAAGGGGAGTGGGAGTCACACAGAAAAGGAAATGGTAGTCTCAATGGAGCCGAGGTATGGTCCGAAGACCAATAGATGCAATACTTGAAGCATAGGCATGCTGGTGGAGAGCCTTCGTGAGGAAGTGTACAAGCTGAAACTCGGCAGAGATCAACCGGAGAGATACATTGCCAGCCGTGACAACGTTGTGCACATAGTGGTGCTCAACATTGATGTGCTTTGTGGGACGGTGAAACGCACTAGCATTCCTAGAACTGGCCAACCCACTCTTAGGTTCTGTGTGAAGAAGTTGTGAGCTCGGGCGGGTGGGTAGACAAAGAGGGCAGGGATGAAGGGGGAGCAAGGGGAAGGGAATGGGAGGTCGGTGGCCATACGGACAAAGGATTCATAGGGGAAAGGGTAGGAGCGAGGACAGCTGGATGCGCAAGAGATGAGGAGGGGGTCATGGAGGGAAGCAAAGGAGGAGAAAGGGGACCAGCAACCACAAGGCCATCGAAGGAGTAGGCCGTGGTAGTGGTTAGAGGAGGGAGATTACGATCCATACAGAAGGCGCCATACGTCATATGCTCAAAGAAGCAAGCGACTGAGTCCCACAAACAGTGAGCATGAGAATGAGGCGCACTCCCAAGGGTGACGCAGAGGCGCCCAGGCGGATCGACCTTGCCAGACCAAGAAGAGGGGACAAGGTAGACGGTAGCCATGGTGCCCCACACCACAGCCTGACTAAGGTTGGCACGTCGACCAAAGAAAAGCTAAAATGGCGTGGTGTCAGGGGCAAGAGGGCCATGGGGAATCAAGTTCCATGCCCATGTGTGATAACCAGCTGCCTCAAGCCAGAAGCTACGGCCGTGATCAAGAAAGCCAGCCTTAGCCATAATCGTGCGGATGCCAGGCATTGTCCAGGAAATGTTAGGCATTACCCACGCATTGCCGGGAATCGCTAGGCATTATCAGGCATTGCCAGGCATTACCCAAGAATTTCCCAGGCATTGCCAGGCATTGCTTAGACATTGACAGGCAGTGTCCACGCATTGCCAAGCAATGCGCAGGCATTGCCTAGGCATTGCTAGTCATTGCCCACGCATTGCCAGGCTTTGTCCATGCATTTTTCGGGCATTGCCCAGGCATTGCAAGGCATTGTCAGGCATTGCCAGGCATTGCCAAGCATTATCCAGGCATTGTCAGGCATTGCCCGGCCATTGCCAGGCATTGCTTTGCATTGGGAGGCATTGCAAGGCATTGCGAGAGATTTCCCAGGCATTGCCAAGCGTTACCCAGGCATTTCCAGGCATTGCGAGGCATTGCTAGGCATTGTCACGCATTGCCAAGCATTCCCCAGGCGTTGCCAGGCATTGCCAGGCACTGTCTAGGCAATGCATGGCCTTACCCTGGCATTGATAGGCATTTCCAGGCATTATTAGGCATTGTCAAGCATTGCCAGGCATTACCCAAGAATTGCCCAAGCATTGCCCGGCATTGCTTAGGCATTGCCAAGCATTGTCCACGCATTGCCACGCATTGCCCACGCATTGCCTGAAATTGCCTAGGCATTACTAAGCAGTGCCCATGCATTGCCCAAGCATTGCCAGGCATTGTCCAGACATTGCCAGGCATTGTCCAAAATTACCTAGGCATTGCTAAGAAGTGCCAGACATTGCCACGTAGTGCCACATAGTGTCAGGCATTGCATACCCATTGCCAAAGCGTTGCCCAAGCATTGCCCGGCAGTGCAAGGCATTGCCTAATGTTTCAAGGCATTGTTAGGCATTGTCCAGGCATTGTTCACGCATTGCCAAGAATTGCTTAGGCATTGCCAGGCATTGCCAAGGCATTGCCATGCATTGCCAAGGCATTGCCAGGCATTGACATGCATCGCCCACACATTGCTAGGTACTTCCCAGGCATTGTCTAGTCATTGCCCAGGCATTGCAAGGAATTGTTAGGCATTGCCCAAGCATTGCTTAGGCATTGTCATGCATTTTCCAGGCATTGTCCACGCATTGCACAGGCATTACCAGGTATTGCTAGGCATTGCCTAGGAATTTCCTAGGCATTGCTAGGCATTTTTCTGGCATTGTTAAGCATTGCCAGGCTATGCCCAGGCATTTCCAGGCATTGCCAGGCACTGCCAGGCATTGCCAAGCATTCTCAAGACATTGCAAGGCATTGCCCAGGCATTGCTAGGCATTTTTGGGCATTGCAACGGATTACTCGAGCATTTATAGGCATTGCCAGGCATTCCCATGCATAACATAGGCATTGCCAAGCATTACCCAAGCATTGCCCGGCATTGCCTAGGCATCACAAAGCATTTTCGGGCATAGCCAAGCATTATTCAGGCACTACCGTGCATTTTAAGGCATTCTTAGGCATTGCCAGGCATTACCCAAGCATTGCTAGGCATTGCCACGCATTGCTTTGCATTGTCGAGGCATTGCCTAGCCATTGCCAGGCATTAACCGGGCATTGCTAGGAATTGCCTTAGTATTTCCAGGCATTGCCAAGGCATTGCATGGCATTTCCCGGAACTGCCACGCATTGCCAGGCACTGCCAAGCATTGCCAGGCATAGCCAGGCATGTCCCAAGCATTGCCACGCATTGCCAAGCATTGCAAGGCATTGCCAGACATTGCCTGTGTATTGACAGGCACTACAAAAGAATTGCCTAGGCATTGCCATGCTTTGCCCAAACATTGTCAGGCATTGTTCAGGCACTACCAGGGAGAGCCATGCATTGCCGGGCATTGCAAGGCGTCGCCGGGCATTGCCAGGCATTTGCAGAGGCATTCCCAGGCATAGCCCAGGCATTGCCTGGGCATTGCCAGGCAGTGCCAGACATTGCTAGGCAATTCCAAGCAGTGCCACGCACTGCCCACGCATTGCCCAAGAATTACCCAGGCAATGCCAGGCAGTGCCAGGAATTTACCAGCATTGCCACGCATTGCCAGGCATTTCCCAGACATTGTCTAGGCATTTTCAAGCATTGCCTAGGCATTGCCAGGCATGACCTAGGCATTGACAAGCATTGCCTAGCCATTGCCAGGCATTGCGAGGCATTCCCGGGCATTGCCTGGCAATGCCCAGGCA
Source organism: Penium margaritaceum (assembly GCA_023375785.1). Classification (NCBI taxonomy): domain Eukaryota; kingdom Viridiplantae; phylum Streptophyta; class Zygnematophyceae; order Desmidiales; family Peniaceae; genus Penium; species Penium margaritaceum. The sequence goes on from SZWC01005492.1 coordinate 101,510, forward strand.
TTGCAAGGCAGTGCCCAGGCATCGCCAGGCATTGCCACGCATTGACAGGCATTACCTAGGCATTGCGGGGCATTGCTAGGTATTTCCATGCATTGCCGCGCAGTGCCTGGCATTCCCCATGCACTGCGAAGCATTGCTCAAGCAGATCGAGGTATTGCTAGGCATTGCCCTTGCATTGCATAGGCACTGCTCGCTATTGCCCACACATTGCCAAGCATTGCAAGGAATTGCCCAGGCATTCACAGGCAGTGCCATGCATTGCCAAACACTGCCGAGGCATTGCAAGGCATTACCCAAGAATTACCTGGCATTGCCCCGGCATTGCCAGGCATTGCCTACGCATTGCCAAGCTTTGCCAGGCATTGCCCAGGCTTGGCCAAGCATTGCCTAGGCATTGCCATGCATTGCCCAAACATTGCCATGCATTGTCGGGCATTGCCACGTATGGCCAGGCATTGCACAGGCATGACCAATCATTGCCCAAGCATTGCCCATGCATTACCAAGCATTGCCAGGCATTGCCAGGCATTGCCTAGGCATTGCATTGCATTACCCGGGCATTGCAAGGCATTGCCCAGGCATTGCCACGCATTGTCGGGCATTGCCAGGCATTACTCGGGCATTGCAAGGCATTGCAAGGCATTGCCCAAGCATTTTCAGGCATTGTGCGGGCATTGCCAAGTAATGCACAGGCATTGCCAGGCATTTCCAAGCATTGTCACGCATTGCCAAGCATTGCCAAGCATTTCCCATGTATTGCAAGGCATTGCCCAGGCATTGCTACGCATTGCCAAGGCATTTCCATGCATTGTCAAGCATTGCATAGGCATTGCAAGGCATTTCCAGGTATTGCCCATTAAGTGTCAAGCATTGCCTGGGCATTGCCAGGCTTCCACCGGGCATAGCCAGGCATTGCCAGGTATCTCCAGGCATCACCAGGCACTGTCCATGCAGTGCCAGGCATTACACATGCATTGCAAGGTATTACTAGGCATTTCCCGGGTATTGCCCACGCATTGCTTAGGCACTGCCAAGGCATTGCCCACACATTGCCATGCATTACGAGGCATTGCCCAGACATTTCCAGGCATTGCTAGGCATTGCCAGGTAGTGCCAGACATTTCCCACGCATTGCCATGCATTACCCAAGCATTGCATGGCATTGTCTTGGCATTACCGGGCATTGCCTAGGCATTGCTAGGCTTTTCCAGGCATTGCCAATGCATTGCAAGGCATTGCCGAGGCATTGGAAGGCATTGCCTAGGCATTGCCATGCATTGCCAGGCATTTCCAGGTACCGCCAGGCATGGCTGAGGCATTGCCAATCATTGCCATGGCATTGCCAGGCATTGTCCATTCATTGTTCATGCATTGCCCACGCATTGCCAGGCATTGCGAGGCATTGCTAGGCATAGCCTAGGAATTGCCACATTTTCCCCAGGCATTACCAGGCATTGCCCAGGCATTGCCATCCATTGTCTAAGCATTGCCAAGCATTTTCCAGGCATTGCCTGGCATTGCCTAGGCATTGCCAGGCATTGTCGAGTATTGCCAGGCATTACCCAGGCATTGCCAGGCATTACCAGGTATTGCCAGGCATTGACAGGCATTGACAGGCATTGCCAGGCATTACCCAGGCATTGCCAGGCATTACACAGGCATTTCCAGTTGACATGATGTGCCCCTTACCATGAGTGCCGTTTATCATACTTCCTAGTTAGATCACTTCTTAGTGGTTGAACACATAATCTGACTTTAGATTTGGATTCCTTGGAATTTTCCATGCAAGACACAGCTTTGAATTGCTCGATTTGAGCGAGTATTCAGAAAGTTAGCCCAGCGAAAAAATCGGGTGTTGGGCGGGTGGAACCTGGTACCCGCCATGGGGAGACACCGGAGGAGGCAATAGAGGGTGACGTCCGAGCAGCTCCAACCGGCAAAAACCATTGGGGGAATGGGGGAGCGGCTGATGTGTGTTCAGCCGAGTTGCACAATGAGTCCGAGACAGCAACGGAGCTAAACAAGGAGGTGGTGAGTGAGCCCGCATCTCCACGGTCCCCAAGAGAGGGGGAGCAGGCAAGCGGTGCAAGTGGCACCGCGAGAGGGCAGCAGCAGCAGCAGCAGCAGTGGCAGCAACAGCAGCAGCCTCAACAGCAAGAGCCTTGAAGAAGCGGGAGCGCAAGGAGGACGTCAAAGAAGTAGGATTCCCTGGAGGGTATCTGGACCGGATTTGCTTGAGCGTTCTTTGCACAAGAGGAGCCCAAAACCGTCAAGGAGGCATTGCAGCGGAAGGATGGGGCTGTGTGGGAGGGAGCGATCAAAACTGAGCTCGCCTCCCACGAGGAGAATGGGACTTGGGAGGTGGTCGATAGGCCGGAAGGCAAGAAAGTCATTGGCTCCAAGTGGATCTTCAAGAAGAAGCTCACCAAGGAGGGGAAGGTGGAGCGGTATGAGGCGCTGCTGGTGGCGAAGGGGTACACCCAGCAGAAGGGTGAACACTACAACAAAACCTTCGCACCAGTGGCAAAGCTCACCTCCATCCGCTCCATCCTCTACGTGGCAGCTGCGCGCGACTACGAAGTCCACCAAATGGACGTGAAAACCGCATTCCCCAAGAGCGACCTGGACAAGGAGGTCTACATGGAGGTGCCGGAGGGGGTGGACGCGCCGCTGGGGAAGGTGTGCCGGCTTTGCAAGACGCTATACGGGTTGAAGCAAGCACCTATTGTGTGGTACCTGAAAATGGATGGCTTCTTGGCCAAGCTTCACTTCAAGCGCTACGAGGTGGATCGCAGCGGTTACACGCAGGAGCAGCCGGGTTTGCACCAGATTGTGGTTCTCTATGTGGATGATCTCATCCTCGTGTCATCGGACATGGTAGAGCTGGCAAACCTGAAGCGGCAGCTGGGTGGTCGGTTCAAAATGACCGTCATGGGCGAGCTCGAGTACTACCCCGGCATTGCCATTGAGAGGGACCACAAGGCACGCATGTTGAAGATGGGGCAGGGAAAGTACGTGCAAGACGTACTCTGCTGCTACAACATGGAGGAGTGCAACCAATCGGCACACCTATGACCACCACATGTGAGTAGAGCTCGAGCATGGGACCGAGCACGGTTAAGGAGAAGGAGGAGATGGCAGATGTGCCATACCAGTCCGCAGTGGGGAGCATCATGTATGCCATAGTGGCGACGTGGCCCGACCTGGCCTTCGCGGAGGGCCAAGTGAGCCGGTATGTTGCTGACCCGGGGCTGCTGCACTGGCAAGCGGTGAAGCAGATCAACTGGGGGAGCGCGTGACAACTCCCTTGAGTTGGTCGGCTACTCCTGTTGGCCTGAGGGTGAGTGTGCACCCTGGAGGGTCCCTAGCAGTGGCTGGTTCACACCACCAACTGTTTTTGGAGAGACTGAAACTGTGGAGGCAACTGGTTCAAGGATGGCAAAATCTGGTCAGAGAGTGAGGCAATAGTTTTGGCCTCAATTGACTGGGAATTAACACTTTTTCAAGGCTCACAAGCAGTGGCATTTTATAGCCACTGATCTAAGCTTTCCAGAACACCAAAGCATGCCAGATTTGGAGCTTCCTAGCAGATTGTATGGCTTCTAGAGTGCTCCTTGGTAGGCTGTCCTTTTTCCTACCTAGGAAGGCATCCCTTCCCTCCTCTAGAAGCTTCTGCCCCTTCCTAGATTCCTCAGCTTGCTTCTAGTAGGAGGGAAGGTGTCCAGAAGATCAAGACACCTCTAGATGCCTTGTAGGACAAGTCACCCCTTCTAGAAGGTGTGCCACCTTCCTGGACCCTCACCTGGCCTTCTAGAAACTTAAAGAGGAACTCTAGAGATTGAGCTAGCTTCCTGGCATCTATTTTCCACCTCCCTTGAGGCAGGGTAGAATTTCATCTTGTGGGACTTGAACCCGGGCCCCTGCCTCTAGAGGTGGACACCATTAACCACTAAGCCACTAAGGCTTGTCTTTTTGGTGTTCCTTTTTGGAGTCACTCCTGCCATGGTGAGGAGCATCATTCCAACAATCTCCCCCTTGCGCGTCACCCATGGCAGTCATCCATGCTCAGCCTGCAACTGAAGAGCCTTTCTCCTAATGGGAGGTGTGCTCATGCTTTATTGCTCCCTCCCACTCAGCCGCATCCTTTTTTTTTTTTGGCAGTGCCTCCTTGAGGCTCCTCTTGCGCGAATCCAGTCCAAATGCCCTTGTTGGCATCGTATGTTTTTGTCCTTCTTCGCACACGGCTACTCGTGCAGGGCTGTTGAGGCGGTTGTTCTTGTTGCTGTCCCCTTTTGGCGCCATCCTCTCCTAGCGCCTGCTCCCCCTCACTTGGAGACCTTGGAGACATCGGTCGACTCCCCGACTCCACATCCATCTCCGGTGCTTCGGATTCCTCATCCGAACTGGCCGGAACAAATTGTGCCATTCGCCCATCCCTCGGGCGATCATCTCCGGCTGGTGCTGCTGCGAGGACGTCACCCTCATTCACGTCCTCCGGCGTCTCTCCCTCAAGGAGTGGCATCCACTCCCCCCTCTTGGAGAGACCTGCCTCCTTGTCTGTCCAATGGCTTTTCTCGTCAAACGTGACATCGCGACTCCGCACAATCTGCTGCCTCCTTGGGTCAAAGAGCCGATACGCCTTGCTTCCGCTCTCATATCCAAGGAAAATACACCGGCGGGTACGCGGGTCCANTGCTCGTGCGGGGCTCTTGAGGCGGTTGTTGTTGTTGCTGTCCCCTTTCGGCGCCATCCTCTCCAAGCGCCTGCTCCCCCTCTCTTGGAGACCTTGGAGACATCGGTCGACTCCCCGCCTCCACGTCCATCTCCGGTGCTTCGGATTCTTCATCCGAACTGGCCGGAACATATTCTGCCGGTTGCACATCCCTCGGGCGATCCTCTCCGGCTGGTGCTGCTGCGAGGATGTCACCCTCATTCACGCCCTCCGGCGTCTCCCCCTCAAGGAGTGGAATCCACTCTCCCTTCTTGGAGAGACCTGCCTCCTTGTCTGTCCAACGGCTTTTCTCGTCAAACGTGACGTCGCGACTCCGCACAATCTGCTGCCTCCTTGGATCAAAGAGCCGATACGCCTTTTTTCCACTCTCATATCCAAGGAAAATACACCGGCGGGTACGTGGGTCCAGCTTACTCCGTCCCTCACGTGCCTGCACCATTGCATGAGCAACACAACCAAACGTGCGGAGGTGACCCACCGCCGGCTTCCTCCCGCTCCACACTTCTTGTGGCGTCTTCCACGCATTGCTCTCCTTGTCCTTCAGCGGCTTGGTCGGCATGAGATTCATGATGTATGCTGCTGTCCTTGCCGCCTCCGCCCAATACCGTTGTGTAAGGCCGGCGTCGCTCAACATGGATCGCACCATGTTAAGGATTGTGTGATTCGCTCTCTCTGCGACACCATTCTGTTGTGGGGAGTGTGGAGTTGTTTTCTTCCACTCAATCCCCTTGCTCTTCATCCACCCAAGGCACCCCGCATATTCACCGCCGTTGTCACTCCGGAATGCCTTCACCTTCAACTCTGTTTGCCGCTCCACATCAGCCACAAACTCTTGCATGCACGCAAGGACCTCACTCTTCCGCTTCATTGGGTAGAGGTAGAGTTTCCGGCTGTGGTCATCGATGAAGGTGAGGAAGTAGCGAGCTCCACCAATGGAGCTCTCAAGCGGTCCACACACATCTGTGTGTACCACAGCCAGTTTTGCCGATGCACGCATCCCCTTGGCGACAAACGGCTGCCGAGTTGATTTGCCAATGATGCATGGCTCACACACGGTCTCCTTAGTTCCATCAAGGCCCCTGATTTGGAGACCCCGCACCACTTCCCTCTTAGCCATCTCCTTCACGGTCGATGGAGAAATGTGGCAGAGTCGGCGGTGCCATAGGTCCAGGTCTCCTCCATCCTTCGTTGCAAGATTGGCGGCATTGGACCCCACCCGGCTGCTGAGGATCTTCGCGCGTAGCAGGTACAAGTCGTCCTCCCTCTTGGCACGCGCAATCACCTCACCTTTGCCCTCTTTGCGGATGACGGCCTCCTTCTTTGTGAAGAGCACCTCAAGTCCCTTGTCGGTAAGGCGGCTGACGGAGAGTAGGTTTGCCCCAAAGTTAGGCATATGCAGCACATCGTAGATTGTGCTCGTGACAGGTTTTCCATCCATAATTGACTCAATGCGGACGTTACCCTCACCGGCGGCCACCTCTGTTTTTCCATTAGCCACCGTTATGCGTCTCTCCGAGGCGCCGTAGGTGACAAATGCCGCCCTGTTGCATTGCGTGTGGCGGCCTGATCCGGAGTCGATGACGGCAACTCCCGGATCCTTCAAGTTGGTGGAGTTGTACGCCATAAGGGCATACTCATCTTTCNCCATCCACAATTGACTCAATGCGGACGTTACCCTCACCGGCGGCCACCTCTGTTTTTCCATTGGCCACCGTCATGCGTCTCTCCGAGGCGCCGTAGGTGACAAATGCCGCCCTGTTGCATTGCGTGTGGCGGCCTGATCCGGAGTCGATGACGGCAACTCCCGGATCCTTCAAGTTGGTGGAGTTGTACGCCATAAGGGCGTGCTCATCTTTCTTCCCGCCCCGCTGTGACCGATCTGTTTTCTTCTTAGGATAGTTGCGTGCGTAGTGGCCCTCCTTGCCGCAGTTGAAGCACTCCCCTTTCTTGTCACCCTTCTTAGTGCCCTGTTTGGCACCCTTCCACTTGTCGCCTCGGCCTCCACTTTGAGGATGAACCGTGTAAGCTGAACTTGATGCCGCTGCATTCTCTCGACCGCCACGTCGCATCCACTCATTGCGCACGTACTCAGCAACCTTCGGGCACTTTAGCTCGTCGGAAGGCCAGCCACCAAGGACTGTGATCATGGGACTCCAACTGTCCGGCAAGGCCAGAAGGAGGATCATAGCTTGCAACTGAGAGTCGACCTCCCAACCTGTGGCCACGCACTCCGCTGCGAGGGACTCAATCTGCTGCATGATCTCCATGATGTTGTCGCCTTCGTTGGCTCGGAGGGTGACGAGCCGTTTGAAGATGAAGAGCTGATTGGCAAGGTTGCTTGACTGGTAGATGGAGCAGAGTTTTGACCATGCGTCCGCGGCCAGGGTGCATCCTTGGATGTGCCCAAGTTGTGGTGGGCATAACGCGGACACAAGGAGCGCCAA
>SZWC01005492.1:117833-154629 GCA_023375785.1 Penium margaritaceum
CCCCCCCCCCCCCCCCCCCCCCCCCCACACACACACACCCCTCCCCCTCTTGCCTAACTTTCCTAGCTTGTCGTGAGACGGGACGTGGGTCCCACTCAGCGATCTGGTTTGACTGAGGGGCAGCAATCTCTCATTCTTGGCCAATGGCCACTGGGCTCGTGGTCTTGTCTGCGGCGCGAATGCTCTCAACGATGTTGACTGAGAGCGTGCGTTAGGGGAAGGGTGCAGAATCCAGCGAGCACCGGTCCTAATGGCAGGTGATCAACGGCGATCAGCAGTTGGTGATGAGCACGTGAGAGTCAGGTTTTCCGATCAGCTTTTCACAGTCAGCATCAGCAGCGCGTTTCTCCCTGGTCTCCTCGCATTACTCCTGCCCATGTCACCTTCCTCGCACCCCTCCTTGTTGGTGATCCCCGGCACGGCTCACACATCAAAACGCCTTTAGGATAGGGCGTCTTGGGTGGTTCCCCTCTCCCCAGGTTCGGTGCAGCTCGCACATAGAAACACGCGTAGGACAAGGCATCTTGGGTACCACTCCTTTCCTCAAGGTTTGGCACATCTCCCCTGCCATCAAGCTAGCATCAGGCGATCTCCCTTCCTCCCACTCCAGTCCATTGGGGCCAGTGATATCCATTGTAACATTCCTCCCCGCTCCTGGCTACCTCCTGTAGCCGAACTACACGTCTCGAATTTTTTTTGCCTCAGTCGATTTTCGACGGATCATCCATTGACACCGTAGTAAACCCATGACCCCGGTCCTCCTCCCCTCCCCTCTCCCGGTGGATGAACGAAACACCGTTAACACCGAGCCACCAGTGTTTTACCTTTTGTGTAACTGCAATGTCATGCATAGTACACGTGCACTGTGATTGGGCAATATGACTTTAGCTAACTCGTGTTATGATTCAAAGAAGATACTGTCACTTGGATAACTTTGTGGTCGTGGTCATTTGCACAGGCTACGTTTGTCAAGTCATTGTGCACAATTGCCACACCAAGCCACCACGTTTTTACGTTATTCATACCTGCTAGGGCATTCATGGTACACGTGCACTGTGATTGGGCACTCTGACCATGGCTGACTCGTGTTATGACTCATAGAAGTTACAGTAACGTGGATAACATTGTGGTCATTGTCAGTGGCACAGGCCAACTTTGTCAAGGCATTTTGCATATTAGCCACACCGAGCCTCGAGGATTTTACCTCGTCTATGATATCAAGGTCATGCATAGTACACGTGCACTGTGATTGGGCACTCTGATCGTGGCTGACTCGTGCTATGATCCATAGAATTTAAACTCACTTTGTTAACTTTGTGGTCATGGTGAGTGGCACATGCTTACTTCGTCAAGGCATTGCGCACAATAGCCATACCGAGCCACCAGTGTTTTACCTTTTCTAGAACTGCAACATCATGCATAGTACATGTGCACTGAGATTGGGCACTCCCACTATGGTTGAATCGTGTTATGATTCATAGAAGTTACAGTAACTTGGATAACTTTGTGGTTGTGGTCAGTGGCACAGGCCAACTTTGTCAAGGCATTGCGCGCAACAGCCACATTGAGCCACCAGTATTCTCCCCTTTCCATACCTGCAAGGTCATGTCTAGTAAACTTGCATTGTGATTGGGTACTCTGACCGTGGCTGACTCGTGTTATTATTCACTGGAGTCAAGGACCATGACCACTGGAGTCAAGGAGTCACTGTCACTTGGGTTACTTTGTGGTCAAGGACCATGACCATGACTCATGGTCAGTGGCATAGGCCAACGTTTTCAAGGCATTGCGCACAATAGCCACACCAAGCCACCAGTATTCTACCTTGTTTATACGTGCAAGGCCATGTGTAGTACACATGCACTGTGATTGCTCTCTGTCCGTGACTGACTCGTGTTATGACTCATAGACGTTACAATCACTTGGATAACTTTGTGGTCGTGGTCAGTTGCACATGCTAAGTTTTTCATGGCATTGCGCATAATAGCCACACCAAATGACCGGTATTTAACCTTGTTCATACCTGCTAGGTCACTCCTAGCACACGTGCACTGTGATTTGGCACTCTGACCGTGGCTGACTCCTGTTGTGATTCATAGAAGTTACAGTCACTTGGATAACTTTGTGGTCATGGTCAGTGGCAGAGCCAAACATTGCTAAGGCATTGCGCACAATAGCCACACCGAGCCACAGGTATTATACCTTGTTTGTACCTGCAAGGTCATGCATAGTACACGTGCACTGTGAGTGGGCACTGTGACCGTGGCTGACTCGTGTTATGATTCATAGAAGCTACAGTCACTTGGTTAACTTCGTGGTCGTGGTCAGTGGAACATGCTTACTTTGTCAAGACATTGCGCACAATAGCCACATTGAGCCACCAGTGTTTTACCTTTTCTACAGTGGAACTACAAGGTCATGCGTAGTACATGTGCACTGTGATTGGACACTCTGACTATGGCTGACTCCTGTTCTGATTAATAGAAGTTACAGTCACCTGGATAACTTTGTGGTCGTGGTCAGGTGCGCAGGCCAACTTAGTCAAGGTATTGTGCACAATAGCCACATTGAGCCACTGGTATTCTCCCTTTTTCTATACCTGTAAGGTCATGTATAGTAAACTTGCATTGTGATTGGGTACTCTGACCGTGGATGACTCGTGTTATGATTCATAGAAGTTAGAGTCACTTGGATTACTTTATGGTCATGGTTCGTGGCACAGGCCAACTTTGTCAAGGCCTTGCGCACAATAGTTACACCAAGAAACCAGTATTCTGCCTTGTATATACGTGCAAGGTCATGCCTAGTACACATGCACTGTGATAGGGCACTCTGACCGTGGCTGACTCTTGTTTTGATTCATAGACGTTACAGTCACTTGGTTAACTTTGTGGTCATGGTTAGTGGCACAGGCCAACTTGGGTAAGGCATTGCGCATAACAGCCAAATCAAGCCACAAGTATTCTACCTTGTTTATACTTGCAAGATCATGCCTAGAACACGTGCATGGTATGTGGGCACTTTGACCGTGGCAGACTCATGTCATGACTCATATAATCTACAATCACTTGGATAACTTTGTGGTTGTGGTCAGTTGCACGGGCCAACTTTGTCAAGGCAGTTCTCATGTTAGCAACGCCGAGCCTCCAGTATTCTACACCTTCCATAACAGCAACATCATGTATAGTACACGTGCACTGTGATTGTGCACTCTGTCCGTGGCTCACTCGTGTTATGATCCATATAAGTTCAAGTCACTTGGCTAACTTTGTGGTCAAGGTCAATAGCACATGCTTACTTTGTCAAGGCATTGCCGCAATAGCCACACCGTGCCATCAGTGTGCTACATTTTCTATAACTGCAAGGTCATGCATAGTACACGTGCATTGCGATTGGGCACTATGATTGTGGCTGGCTCGTGTTATAATTCATAGAAATTACAGTCACTGGGATAACTTTGTCGTCGTGGTCAGTGGCACAGGCCAACTTTGTCAAATCATTGTGTACAATAGCAACATTGAACCACTAGTATTCCTCCTTTTTTACAAGTGCAAGGCCATGCATATTGCATGCGCACTGTGGATGTGTACTCTGATTGTGACTGACTCTTGTTATGACTCATAGAAGTTACAGTCACTTGGACACCTTTGTGGTCGTGGTCAATTGCACAGACTATGTTTGTCAAGGCATTGCGAACAATAGGAACGCCAAGCCACCACGTTTTTACCTTGTTCAGACCTGCTAGGTCATTCCTAGTACACGTGTCCACTGATTGGGCACTATGTCCGTGGCTCACTCGTGTCCACTGATTAATACAAGCTACAGTCACTTGGTTAGTTTTGTGGTCGTGGTTAGTGGCAGAGGCAAACTTTGTCAAAGCATTGCACACAATAGCCACACCCAGCCGAAAGTACTATACCTTGTTCACACCGGCAAGGTCATACCTAGTACAGGTGCACTGTGAGTGGACACTCTGATTGTGGCTGACTCGTGTTATGATTCATATAAGTTACAGTCAGTCTTCCTTTATTTTGTCGTCGTTGTCAGTGGCACAGGCCCACTTTGCCAAGGCATTGTGCACCATAGTCACCCCGAGCCACCAGTATTCTACCTTTTTAATACATGCAAGGTTGTGCCAGAGTTGTGCGTGAGTTGTGCTAGAGTTGGGGAAGAGTTGTGCCAGAACTGTGCCAAGATTGTGCCAGATTTTTGCCAGATTTGTGCAAGAGTTGTGCAAGAGTTGTGCCAAAAGTGTTCCAAGCTTAAGTCAGATTTGTGCCAGAGTTGTGCCAGAGAAGTGCCAGAGTTGAACAGAAATTGTGCCAGATTTGTGCCGTAGTTGTGCCATAGTTGTGCCAGAATTATGCTGGAGTTGTGCAGGATTTTTGCAAGAGTTTTGCCAGAGGTGTGCCAAAGTTGTGCCGGAATTGTGCCACAGTTGTCCCAAAGTGGTGCCAGAGTTGTGCCGGAGTTGTACCAGAGTTGTCTCACAGTTGTGCCAGAGTTGTGCTAGAGTTATGCCAGAGCTGTGCTAGAGTTGCGCCAGAGTTGTGCCAGAGTTGTGCTGTAGTTGTGCAATAGTTGTGCCAATGTTGCGCCAGAGTTGTGCAACGGTGGTGCCAGAGACGTGCCACAGTAGTGCCTGAGTTGCGCGTGAGTTGTGCCAGAGTAGAGCTAGAGTTGTGGAAGAGTTGTGTAAGAGTTGTGCTAGAGAGTTGTGCCAGAGTTGTGCTGGAGTTGTGCCAGATTTGTGCCAGAGTTGTGCCAGACTTGTGCCAGAGTTGTGCCAGATTTGTGCCAGGGTTGTGCCCAAGTTGTGCCAGAGTTGTGCCAGAGTTGTACCAGAGTTGTGCCATAGCTGTGCCAGGTTTTTGCCAGAGTTATTCCAGATTAGTGCAAGAGTTGTGACAGAGTTGTGCCAGAGATGTACCCAAGTTGTGCCAATGTTTTCTTAGAGTTGTGCCAGAGTTGTGTCAGAGTTGTGGCAGAGTTGTGCCAGAGATGTGCCAGAGATGTGCCAGAGATGTGCCAGAGTTGTGCCATAATTATGCCGGAGTTGTGCCAGAGTTGTGCCAGAGGTGTGCCAGAGTTGTGCTATAGTTGTGCCAAAGTTGTGCCAGAGTCATGCCAGAGTTTTGCCACAGTTCTTCAAGAGTTGTGCAAGAGTTTTTCCAGAGTCCTGCTAGGGTTGGGGCAGAGTTGTGCCTGAGTTGGACCAGAGTTGTGCCAGAGTAGAGCCAGAGCTGTGAAAGAGTTGTGCCAGAGTTGTGCCAGAGTTGTGCCATATTTGTTCCAAATTTGTGTCATAGTTGTGCCAGAGTTGTGCCAGAGATGTGCCAGAATTGTATAAGATTTGTGCCAGATTTAGGGTTAGGGGTGTCAGAGTTGTGCCACAGTTGTGCAAGAGTTGTATCTGAGTTGTGCCAGAGTTGTGCCATATTTGTGCCGGAGTTTCGCCAGAGTTGTGCCAATGCTGTGCCAGAGATGTACCAGAGTTGTGCCAGAGTTGTGACGGAGGTGTGCCAGGTTGTCACAAGATTGCTTGTGCTTCCGGTGAGTGGACATGGTTACAAGGACAAGCGTTGGATGTTAGGGAAAAAGCATGAGCAGAAGCAAAGTGGAAACGGCAACAGAAAGCGGAATCAAGACAGAATCGAGTGAAAGGCAGAGGCATGTTGTGTGCGTGCGGTACAGGAGGTGTGGGCTCTGAGGAATCACTGAGTTGAGTGGATGCAGCACTGTTAAGAGAAGGATAGAAGCTACCTCGAAGGTGCGGGCATTGCTGATGTATGAATGACGCTAGTGGAAAACGATTGGGCGCAGTGCGAGAGCTTGGGCGCTGAGAGATGAATGACAGCAAAGGGACAGGAGGCGGCCCAAAGGGCGAGCATGAAGAGGAATCCAATGGATTTATTTCTCAAAGGAATACAAGCAATACAAATAGGTCGAGTCCTAGCCCAGCGTGCTTCGTCAAGCGGGCACAAGAGTGAAGTGGCGACTCGGGCAAGGGAGAAGGAGGGGCGCCGCGAGACCACGGTCTGGCTTTGCTAGCCGTACGCATAGAGAAGTGATGTGTGCAAGAGCAAGCTCTGCAGGTGCATTTGCCTTGACTGTTGTACAAATCTGTTGGCTTGGTCTTGGCGAGGTTTGCACGATCGTCGGCTGTGAGACTGTTCAGACTTTGGTCGTATGGCTTGGAGATGAACCTGCACTGTCACTCTTTTTTTTCTCACTGGCTGCACACCTTAAAGTGATCTCTGATATAATGTACGACACCCTCTTTTGATCAGGAGAGGGGTGCAAGCCTTGAATGGTAGGCATGCGGATCCTGCTTCTGTAGAGGCACAGCACAGAGAGAGCTTGGGAGGTAATGGAGGCGGTGGACGCCTTAGCACTACGTTGTAGAGGGAGGAGAGAAAACCTGGGCGATGCAGTGTTTTATGAGCAGAGTTAGTGAGTGCAGTGGCGGAAGGGATGTTAGTAGAGGGAAAAGCACAGTTTGTCACTAATGTGGAGGAAGTCTCAGTGTGGTTGCTGTGAATCAATGTAGGCTTGCATTAGGAAGCAGAACGGTTCCGGTCACACAGCCATGTAGTCCTTGGAGTCATGTCGTACTTGGGTTTACCCAAGTTGTGAGAAGTGACAACTATGCGGAGGCAGGCAGTCCAGTTTTGATAGGTCATGTGATGCGTTTCCATGAAGCGGTGTGCTTCCTTCAGTAGACGGTTGACAAGGAGTTTGCCGTGGCCGGGGGCTGCATTCAGCTGTGTTCCATGGGTCATGCAGTAGTCCGTGAGAAAGGTATGAAGGGCTGCATGATTAGTGTTATAGAAGATGAGGTGAGGCGGCCTGTCAAAGTGCTTGGTCTGTTGCCGTAGCCAGTCCCTGAGTGCAGAAACTGCTCCAGCCAGTGTGCAAAGGGAGAGAACTATGCAGTGCTATGAGAATAGATCGTGAACGAAGAGGAAGTGATTTTGCCATGCTGTAGAGTATGCAGATGAAGGTTGAATGAGTGCGATGTGCAGAGAGTCAAAATTGCAGAGGGACGTGTGAGAGGAGAGAGAAGGAGAGGGGGACACGGTGTACATCTGAATACCATACTCCTCAGATCCTATCTCAGTCACAGGCTCAACTACTCCTAACATGACAGCATTGTTGAGAGCAGGATTTGCAGCAACAGGGACGACAGGAGAAGGTGGTGCTTCCACGTTGTTACCTGGGGTTGACCGCCAGCTTGAGCTCTTCCGTCTAGTTGGGTTGCTTGCCATAAGACTTTCCGGGGCTTGGGTCCAGCCATTTCTCGGTAGCACGATCATCGCAGACGTGCGGCAGGTGGCTGCAACGGCTACACTTGGTCCCTTTGAGATGACTGTGGAGGATGGTGGAGGAGCAGGCGGGGAAGCGGTTGAGCATGCGGTTGTCAGCAATGGCGGCCACTGTCTTGGATGAACTGGTGACGATGGTGATCTTGCATGCTTGCTTGGCAACGCAGTCTTGTTATACTGCCATGAGCTTGGGGCTAATGACGGTGATGATCAGCGGATCAACAGGCACTTGCAGCAGGATTTGACGGACAATATCATACTGATCAGGGAGGCCATAGATGATGCCAGTGCAGACAACAGCACGCGCGAGGTCAATTTTCATTACCTTGAGATTTTCAGCAATTGTGGTGACGGCTACAATGTAACTGCCCATGTTGGTGTGGGCGGCAAAGGGCACGAAGAAGAGCGACATGATCTTGATGTTGCAAGGAGTGGAGGTGTTGGTTCTGAAGCGGTCTTCAAGGGCCTTCCAGACTTCACGGGTCTTGGAGCCAAGAGTACGGATGTCTTCATGCAGCTCAGGAGAGGAGGTGGTAATGATCGTCATGAGAACGGTGCTGTTGGCGACTTACAAGGGGGCGTGGGAGATGGTGGATGCTGTAGCAGGGGTACCAGCGGCAGCGGGAGCGGAGTAGGAGGAGGCATTCTGAGCAGGATTGGACAAGGATCCACCGGCGGGGTTGCCTCTGCAGGTGGCTATAGTCGTGGCAGTTGCGGTGGGGGTGGCGACATCAGGTGGTTCAACCCCGCTGTTGGTGTTGGTGAGGAGGTTGCTGAGAGTGACTCTCTCAACCTTATGAGTACCAAAGAAGAGAGACACCGAGTACCTCCACATCTTGTAGTTTCTGGTCCCATCCGGCTTCAAAGTGAGCGTGGGGAGACCAGACAGAGTGAGGACGGAAGCCATTATGCAGTTGACGTGGAGGCAGTGGCAAACCAAGAGTGAGGAGAGGCAGCTCGAGACAACGGCGCGAGACGGTGATCCAAAATGATGATGCAGCGGCTGATGATGAGGAGGATGGGCAACTCAAATGAAGGATGATTGAGGGCAGGGGCAAAACCCCGTATGCGAAAGTAGTAAACATGACAACTGCGAGTCAAGACACTACTGCGGAGGACGATGAATGGACGCAGGGATGGAACCGCGTGCTTAGCTGGCAGAGACGATGAAGGAGCAAAACTTTCTGCTGATGTAAAGGAGTGGGCACAGGGGCAGAACCACGTGCGCAACATCACCAAGAGGAGGTGGAATGGTGATGCCACGACACCCTAGTCAGAAGAAGCGCTACCATTACAGTTCTTCTGGCGATCACAGTTCTTTGAGACGGAGGAGCGTGATGAAAGCGGAAGTGGGTGCGGTTAACAGCGTCGAGCACGAAAGCACCAGATGTGTCACTTGATCTCTGATACCATGTCGGAAGATTGCTTGTACGTCTGGTGAGTAGACGCGGTCACAAGGACAAGCGTTGGAGGTTCGGGCAGAAGTAGAACAAGAAACAGAGTGGAAACGGCGATGGAAAGCAGAATCAAGACAGAAGCGAGTGGAAGGCAGAGGCATGTCGTGTGGGCGTGGCACATGAGGTGTGGGCGCTGATGAATTACTGAGTTGAGTGGACGCAGCACTTTGAAGCGAATGATGCAAGCTTCCTCAGAGGTACGGACGTTGATGATGTATGAATGACGTTAGCGGAAAACGACTAGGCGCAGTGCGAGAGCATGGGCGCAGAGTGATGAATGACCGCAAAGGGACTGGAGGCGGCCTAAAGGGCAAGCCTGAAGAGGAATCCAATGTATTGATTTCTCAAAGGAATACGAGCAATCCAAATAGGTGGAATGATGGCCTAGCCCGCTTCGTCGAGTAGGCATAAGAGTCAAGTGGCGACTCGGGCAAGGGAGAAGGAGGCACGCCGTGAGACCACAACTCGGCTTTGGTAGCCATAGGCATTGAGGAGTGACGTGCGCATGATCGATCTCTGCAGGTATGATTGCCTTGACAGATGTTGCACGGATCTGTTGGCTTGGTCTTGGCATGTTCGCACGATCGTCGGCTGTGAGACTGTTCAGACTTTGGTCGTATGGCTCCGGAGATGAACCTACACTGTCACTCTTTTTTCTGTCACTGGCTGCACCCCTTGAAGCGATCTCCAAGATAATGTCTGACACAGCGTAGTGCCAGAGTTGTGCAAGAGCTCTGCAAGAGTTGTGCCAGAGATGTGCCAAATGTGTGCCAAAGTTTCGCTAGACTTGAGCCTGAGTTCTGCCAGAGTTGTGCCAGAGTTGTGCTAGATTTGTGCCAGAGTTGTGCCAGAGTTGTGCCAGAGTTGTGCCAAAAAAGTGCCAGAGTTGTGCCAAAGTTGTGCCAGAGTTGTGCCAGAGTCGTGCCGAGGTGGGCCAGAGTTGTTCCAGAGTTGTGCCAGAGTTGTGCCAGATTTGTGCCAGAGTTGTGCAAGACTTGTGCCAGAGTTGTGCCAGAGTTGTACCATTGTTGTACCAGAATTTTTCTAAAGCTGTGTCAGAGTTGAGTCAGAGTTTTGCCAGAGATGTGCCAGAGTTGTACCAGCATTCTGCCAAATTTGTACCATAGTTGTGCCAGAGTTGTGCCAGACTTGTGCTACAGTTGTGCAAGAGTTGTTCCAGAGTTGTGCCATAGTTGTGCCAGAGTTGTGCCAGAGTTGTGCCAGAGTAGTGATGGAGTTGGTTTGGAGTTGCGCCATGGTTGTGCCAGAGTTGTGCTAGAATTGTGCAAACGATGTGCCATATATGTGCCAGCCTTGTGCCAGAGTTTTGCCATGGTTGTGCAAGAGTTGTGCCAAAGTTGTGCCAGAGTTGTGCCAGAGTTGTGCCAGAGTTCTGCCATAGTTAAGCCATAGGTGTGCCAGAGTTGTGCCAGAGTTGTGCCAAACTTCTACCAGGGTTCTGCCAGAGCTGAGCCAGAGCTTTGCCGAGTTGTGCCAGAGTTGTGCCAACGTTGTGTCAGAGTTGTGCGGAAGTTGTGCCAGAGTTGTGCCAGAGTTGTGCTAGAGTTGTGCCAGAGTTGTGCTAAAGTTGTTCCATAGTCGTGCTAGAGTTGTGCCAGAATGAAGCTCGAGTTGTGCCATTGTTCCGACAGAGTTGTGCTAGAGTTGTGCCAAACTTATGCCATTGTTGTGCCAGAGTTGTGCCAGAGTTGTGACATGGTTGTGCCAGAGTTCTGCCAAAGTTGTGCCAGTTTTGTGCCAGATTTGTGCAAGAGTTGTGCGAGCATTGTACCAAAATTGAGCCAAAGTTGTGCCAGATTTGTGTCAGAGATGTGCCAGGATAATGCCAGAGTTATGCCAGAGTTTTGCCAGAGTTCTGCCAGAGATGTGCCAGAGTTGTGCCAGAGTTTTGCCAGAGTTGTGCCAGAGTTGTGCCAGAGTTGTGCCAGACTTAAACCAGAGTTGGGCCAGAGTTGTGCAAGAGTTGTGCCAGAGTCGTGCCATAGCCGTGCCAGAGTTGTGCAAGAGTTGTGCCAGAGTGGTGCCAGAGTTATTCAAGAGTTGTGCCAAAGTTGTGTCAGAGTTGTGCCATAGTTTAGCCAGAGTTGTGCCTGAGTTGTGCAAGAATTGTGCCAGAGTTGTGCAAGAGTTGTACCAGAGTTGTGCAAGATTTGTGCCAGATTTGTGCCAGAGTTATGCCAAAGTTGTACCAAAAGTTGTGGCAGAGTTGTGGCAGAGTTGTGCCAGAGTTGTGCCGGAGCTGTACCAGAGCTGTGCCAGACTTGTGCCATAGTCGTGCCAAAGTTGTGCTGGAGTTGTGCCATAGTTGTGCCAGAGTGCGCCAATGTTGTGTCAGATTTGTGCCAGAGATGTGCCAGAGATGTGCCAGAGTTTTTCCAGAGGTGTGCCATAGTTGTGCCAGGGTTGTGCCAGAGTTGTGCCAGAGTTGTACCAGAGTTGTGCCAGATTTGTTCCAAAGTCGTGTCAGAGTTGAGCCAGAGTTGTGCCAGAGATGTGCCAGAGTTGTACCAGAATTCTGCCAAATTTGTGCTATAGTTGTGCCGAAGTTGTGCAGGAGCTGTGCTAAAGTTGTATAAGAGTTGTGCCAGAGTTGTGCCATAGTTGTGCCAGATTTGTGCCAGAGTTGTGCTGGAGTTGGTCTGGAGTTGCGCCATGGTTGTTCCAGAGTAGTGCTAGAGTTCAGCCAGTGTTCTGCCATATGTGTGCAAGCCTTGTGCCAGAGTTATGCCATAGTTGTGCAAGAGTTGTGCCAGAGTTGTGCCAGAGTTGTACCAGAGTTGTGCCAGACGTGTGCCATAGTTGTGCCTGAGTTGTGCCAGAGTTGTGCCAGAGTTGTGCCACAGTTCTGCCATGGTTATGCCAAAGTTGAGCCCGAGTTCTGCCAGAGTTGCGCTGGAGTTGTGCCGGAGTTGTGCCAGAGTTGTGCCAGAGTTGTGCCAGAGTTGTGCCAGAGTTGTGCCAGAGTTGTGCTAGAGTTGTTCCAGAGTCGCGCTAGAGTTGTGGCAGAGTTAAGCCAGAGTTGTACCACTGTTGTGACAGAGTTGAACGAGAGTTCTGCCAGAGATATGCCAGAGTTGTGCCAGAGTTATGCCAGAACTGTGCCATGGTTGTGCCAGAGTTGTGCCAGAGTTGTGCCACATTTGTGCCAGAGTTGTGCAAGAGTTGTGCCAGATTTGTCCCAAAATTGTGCCGGAGTTATGCCAGAGTTGTGCCAGAGTTGTGCCAGGATTGTGCCAGAGTTGTGCCATAAATTTGCCAGAGTTGTGCCAGAGATGTGCCGGAGTTGTGCCAGAGTGTTTCCAGAGTTGTGCCAGAGTTGTGCTAGAGTTGTGCCAGACTTGTGCCAGAGATGGGCCAGAATTGTGCCAGAGTTGTGCCAGAGTTGTGCAATAGCGGTGCCAGAGGTGTGCAAGAGTTGTGCAAGAGTTGTGCTATAGTTGTGCAAGAGGTGTACCAGAGCTGTGGCAGATTTGTGCCGGAATTGTGCCCAAGTTGTTGCAAAGTTGTACCAAACGTTGTGCCAGAGTTGCGCCAGACTTGTGCCAGAGTTGTACCAGAGTTGTGTAAGATTTGTGCAAGAGTTGTGATATAGTTGTCCAAGAGTTGTGCCAGAGTTGTGCCATATCTGCGCGGGAATGGTGCTAGAGTTGTGCCAAAAAAGTACCAAAACTTGGGCCAGAGTTGTGCCAGAGTTGTGCAAGAGTTGTGCCAGAGTTGTGCCGGAGTTGTGCCAGAGTTGTGCCAGAGCTGTGGTAGGGTTCTGCCAGAATTGTGCTAGAGTTGTGCCATAACTTTGCCAGAGTTGTGCCACAGTTGTGCCAAAGTTATGCTGGAGTTGTGCCATATTTGTGCTAGATTTTTTCAGTGTTGTGCGATAGTTGTGCCAAAGATGTGCCAGAGTTGTGCCAGAGTTGTGCCAGAATTGTGCAAGAGTTGTGCCAGAGTTGGCCCAAGCTGTGCCCGAGCTGTGCCAGAGTTGTGCAAGAGTTGTGCCAGAGTTGTACCAGAGCTGTGCCAGAGTTGTGCCCGAGTTCTGCCAAAGTTGTACTAGAGTTGTGCTATAGTTGTGCAAGAGTTCCCCAGTCTTGTGCTATAGTTGTGCCAAAGATGTGCAAGAGTTGTGCCAGAGTTGTGCCATAGTTGTGCCACAGTAGTGCCAGAGTTGAGCAATAGTTGTGCAAAAGTTGTGCGAGGGTTGTGCTAGAGTTGTGCCATAGGTTCTGCCATAGTTGTGCCAGAGTTGTGCCATAGTTCTGCCAGAGTTGTGCCAGTTCTGTGCCAGAGTTGTGCCGGAATTGTAATGTAGTTGTGCCAAAGCTGTGCAAGAGTTCAGCCAGAGTTGTGCTAGAGTTGTCCCAGAGTTGTGCGGGAGTTATGCCAGAGTTGTGCCAAAGTTGTGCCAGAGTTGTGCCAGGGTTGTGCCCGAGTTGTGCTCAAGTTGTGCCAGCATTGCACCAGAGTTGTGCCGGAGCTGTGCCAGAGTTGTGCCAGGGTTTTGCCAGGGTTCAGCATGAGTTGTGCCAGAGTTGTTCAATATTTGTGCCAGAGTTGTGCAAGATTTCTGCGAGAGTTCTGCTAGATTAGTGCCAGAGTTGTGCTAGAATTGTGCAAGTGTTGCGACAGAGTTGTTGCATAGTTGTGCCGTAGTTGAGCCAGAGTTTTGTTGGAGTTATGCCAGAGTTGTGCCAGAGTTGCGCTGGAGTTGTGCCATAGTTGTGCCAGAGTTGTGCCAGAGTTGGGCCAGAGTTGTGCTAGAGTTCTGCCATTGTCTTGCTAGAGTTGTGCCAGAGTTAAGCCATAGTTGTGCCAGTGTTGTGAAAGAGTTGTGCTATGCCAGAGTTGTGCCAGTGTTCTGCCAGAGTTCTGCCATGGCTGTGCCAGAGTTGTGCCGGAGTTGTGCCGCATTTGTGCCAGAGATGTGCAAGAGTTGTGCTAGAGCTGTACCAAAACTGTGCCGGTGTTGTGCAGAATCGTCCCAGAGTTGTCACAGGAATGTGCCAGAGTTGTTCCAGAGTTTTACCAGAGTTGTGCCTGAGATGTGCTAGAGTTGTGCCAGAGTTTATCCAGAGTTGTGCCACAGTTGTGCCAGAGTTGAGCCAGAGTTGTGCCTCAGTTGTGCCATAGCTGTGCCAGAGTTGTGCAAGAGTTGTGTAAGAGTTGTGCCAGAGTTGTGCAAGAGTTGTGCCAAAGTTAAGTCAGAGATGTGCCACCGTTGTGCCAGAGTTATGCCAGACTTGTTCCAGAGTTGGGCCAGAATTGTGCAAGAGTTGTGCCAGAGTTGTGCCAGAGTTGTGCCATAAATATGCCGGAGTTGTGCAAGAGTTGTGCCAGAGTTGCACCAGAGTTGTTCACTAGTTGTGCCAAAGTTGTGTCAGAGTTGTGCCAAAGTTGTGCCAGAGTTGTGCTAGATTTGTGCAAGAGTTGTGCTATAAATGTGCCAGAGTTGTGCCAAAGTTGTGCCAGAGCTGTTCCAAAGTTGTGCCAGAGTTGTGACAGAGTTCTGCTAGAGTTGTGCCATAGTTGTGCCAGAGTGCACCAGTGTTGTGCCATAGTTGTGCCAGAGATGTGCCAGAGTTGTGCCAGAGTTGGTCCTGAGTCGTGCTAGAGTAGTGCCAGAGTTGTGTTAGAGTTGTGCAAGAGTTGTGCGAGGGTTGTGCCAGAGTTGTGCCATAGTTTCTGCCATAGTTGTGCCAGAGTTGTGCCAGAGGTATGCCAGGGTTGTACCCCAGCTGTGCCTAAGTTGTGCCAGAGTTTTACCAGGGCTGTGCTAGAGTTGTCCAAGAGTTTGCCAGATTTGTTCGAGATTTGTGCGAGAGTTGTGCCAGAGTTGTTCCAGAGAGGTGCCATTGTTTTGCCAGAGTTTTGCAAGAGTTGTGCGAGAGTTCTGCCAGAGATGTTCCAGAGTTGTGCCAGAGTTGTGCCAGAGATGTGCCAGAGTTGTGCCATAGTTGTGCCACAGTTGTGCCAGATTTGTGCGAGAGTTGTGCTAGGGTTGTTCCAGAGTTGTGCCAGAGTTATGCCAGAGTATAGCCAAAGTTGTGCCAGAGTTGTGCCAAGGTTGTGCCCAAGTTGTGCCCGAATGTGCCAGAGTTGTACCAGAGTTGTGCTGGAGTTGTGCCAGAGCTGTGCCAGAGTTGTGCAAGTGTTGTGCGAAAGTTGTGCGAGATAAGTGCCAGAGTTGTGCCGCAGTTGTGCCAGACATGAGCCAGAGTTGTGCCATAGTCGAGCCAGAGTTGTGCCAGAGTTATGCCAGAGTTGTGTCAGAGTCGTGCAAGAGTTATGCCAGAGTTGTGCCAAAGTCGTGCCAGTGTTGTGACAAACTTGTGACAGAGTTGTGTCAGATTTGTGCCAGAGTTGTGCCAGAGTTGTGACAGGGTTGTGCCAGAGTTGTTCCAAAGCTCTGCCAGATTTGTGCCAGAGTTGTGCCAGAGTTGAGCTAGATCTGACCATAGTTGTGTCAAAGTTGTACCACAGTTGTGCCAGACTTGTGCCCTAGTTGCGCCAGAGAAGTGCCGGAATTGTTCCACAGTTGTGCTAAAGTTGTGCCAAAGGTGTGCCAGATTTGTGCCAGAGTTGTGTCGGAGACATGCCACAGTTGTGTCAGAGTTGTGCCAAAGTTGTGCCAGAGTTGTATCAGAATTGTGCTAGATTTGTGCCAAAGTTGTGCCAAACTTGTGCCTGAGATGTGCTAGACTTGTGTCAGAGTTGTGCAAGAGTTTTGCCAGAGTTGTGCCAGAGCTGTGCTGGAGTTGTACCAGAGTTCTGCCAGAGTTGTGCCAGAGTTGTGCTATAGTTGTGCCTGAGTTGTGCCTGAGT
Organism: Penium margaritaceum; assembly: GCA_023375785.1. Taxonomy (NCBI): domain Eukaryota; kingdom Viridiplantae; phylum Streptophyta; class Zygnematophyceae; order Desmidiales; family Peniaceae; genus Penium; species Penium margaritaceum. The sequence goes on from SZWC01005492.1 coordinate 133,453, forward strand.
TGTGCCAGAGTTGTTCTAGAGTTGTGCAAGAGTTGTGCCAGGATTCTGCCAGAGTTTTTCGAGAAGTGTGCCATGGTTGTGCAATAAATGTGCCAACTTTGTGCCAAGGTTATGCCAGAGTTGTGCCAGAGTTGTGCCAGAGTTGTGCCAGAGCTGTGCCAGAGTTGTACCAGAGTTGTGCCAGAGTTGTGCCAGTGTTGTGCCAGAGTTGTGCTGGAGTTGTGCCAGAGTTGTGCCGGAGTTGTGCGAGAGTTGTGCCATAGATGTACCTGACTTGTGCTAGAGTTTTCCAAGAGTTGTAACAGAGTTGTGCAAGAGTTGTGCCAGAGTTGTGCCAGAGTTGTGCCAGAGTTGTGCAAGAGTTGTGCCAGTGTTATCTCAGAGGTTTCCCATAGTTCTGCCATATTTGTGCCAGGGTTTTGCCCGAATTGTGCCCGAGTAATGCCAGAGTTGTACTAGAGCTATGCCATAGTTGTGCCAGAGTTGTGCCAGGATTGTGCCAGAGTTGTGCCAGAGTTTTGCGAGAGGTGTGCGAAAGATGTGCCAGAGTTGTGCCAGAGTTGTGCCAGAGTTGTGCCAGAGCTGTACCAGAGTTGTGCCAGACTTGTGCCAATGTTTGGCCAGAGTTGTGCCAGAGTTGTGCCAGAGTTTTGCGAGAGGTGTGCGAAAGATGTGCCAGAGTTGTGCCAGAGTTGTGCCAGAGTTGTGCCAGAGCTGTACCAGAGTTGTGCCAGACTTGTGCCAATGTTTGGCCAGAGTTGTGCCAGAGTTGTGCCAGAGTTGTGCTAGAGTTGTGGCAGAGATGTGCCAGAGTTATGGAATAGTTATGCCAGAGTTGTGCCAGAGTTGTTTGAGATTTGTGCCAAAGTTGTGTCAGAGTTGTGCCATAGTTGTGCCAGAGTTGTGCCAGAGTTTTGCCACAGTTGTGCTAGAGTTGTGCAAGAGTTGTGCCAGAGTTGTGCCAGATGTGTGCCTGAGTTGTGCCAGAGCTGTGCAAGAGCTGTACCGGAGTTGTGCCAGAGTTGTGCTAGAGTTGTGCCATGATTGTGCCAGAATACAGCAGTGTTGTGCCAGTGTTCTGCCAGAGATTTGCCACAGTTGTGCCAGAGTTTTGCCAGAGTTGTGCCAGAGTAGTGCCAGAGTTGTGCAAGAGTTGTGCAAGAGTTGTACGAGCGTTGAGCCAGAGTTGTGCCATAGTTTCTGCCAACGTTGTGCCAGAGTTGTGCCAGAGTTGTGCAAAAATTAATCCCAAGTTGTGCCAGAGTTGTGCCAGGGTCGTATCCAAGTTGTGCTTGAGTTGTGCCAGAGTTGTACCAGAGTTGTGCCAGAGGTGTGCCAAAGTCTTGCCAGAGTTGTTTCAGATTTGTGCCAGAGTTGTGCCAGAGTTCTGCCATGGACGTGCCAGAGTTGTGCCGGAGTTGTGCAAGAGTTGTGCAAGATTTATGCCATAGTTTTGCAAGAGATGTGCCAGAGTTGTGGCAGAGATGTGCCAGAGCTGTGCCATAGTTGTGCCATAGTTGCGCCAGAGTTGTGCCAGGGTTGTGCCGGTAGTGTGCCAGAGTTGTGCCAGAATTGTACCATAGTTGTGTCAAGTTTGTGCCAGAGTTGTGCCATGGTTGTGCTAGAGTTGTTCCAGAATTGGTCCAGAGTTATGCCAGAGTTGTGCTAAAGTTGTGCTAGAGTTGTGCCAGAGTTGTGCGAGAGTTGTGCCTAAGTTGTGCCAGAGATGTGCCAGAGTTGTGCCAGAGTTGTGTGAGAGGTGAGCTGAGATGTGCCAGAGTTGTGCCAGAGACGTGCCAGAGTTGTGCCAGAGTTTTTTCCAGACTTGTCCCAAAGTTGTGCCAGAAATGTGCCAGAGTTTGGCAGAGTTCTGCTAGAATTGGGCTAGAGTTTTGCCAGAGTTGTGCCAGAGTTGTGCCAAAGTTCTGCTAGAGTTGTGCAAGAGTTGTGCCAGAGTTTTGCCAGAGTAGTGGCGGGATAATGCCACAGTTGTGCCAAAGTTGTTCCAACAATGTGCCATAGTTGTGCCAGAGTTGTGCTGGAGTCGTGCCAGAGTTGTACCATAGTTTTGCCAAACTTGTGCCAGAGTTGTGTCAGAATTCTGCCAGAGTCGTGCGTGAGTTGTGCCAGTGTTGTGTTGGGGTTGTGCCACATTCGCTCCAGATTTGTGCCAGAGTTGTGCCAGAGATGTCCTAGACTTGTGCCAGAGTTGTGCAAGAGTTGTGCCTGAGTTGTGTCAGAGTTTTTCCAGAGTTTTGCCAGAGTTGTGCCAGATTTGTGCCAGAGTTGTGCGGGAGTTGAGCCATATTTGTGGCAAAGTTGTGTCAAAGTAGTGCCAGAGTTGTGCCAGAGCTGTGCTAAAGGTCAGCAACAGTTGTGCCAGAGGTGTGCCAGAGTTTTTCCGAGTTGTGCCATAGTTGTGCAAAAAATGTGCCAAAGTTGTGCCAAGGTCGTGCCAGAGTTGTGCCAGAGTTGTGCCAGAGTTGTGCTAGAGTTGCACCAGAGTTATGCCAGAGTTATGCCAGAGTTGTGCTCGAGTTGTGCTGGAGTTATGCCAGAGTTGCGCCAGAGTTGTGCGAGAGTTGTGCCACAGATGTGCCACACTTGTGCTAGAGTTTTCCAAGAGTTGTGCGAGAGTTCTGCTGGCGTTATGCCAAAGTTGCGCTAGAGTTGTGCCAGAGCTTTGCCAGACTTGTTCAAGAGTTGCACCAGAGTTGTGCCGGAGTCATGCCAGAGTTGTGCTGGAGTTGTGCTGGAGTTATGCCAGAGTTGTGCCAGAATTGTGCCAGAGTTGTGCCAGAGTTGTGCCAGAGTTGTGCCTGAGTTGTGCCAAAGTTGTGCAAGGGTTGTGCCCGAGTTGTGCCCAAGTAGTGCCAGAGTTGTACCAGAGCCATGCCACAGTTGTGCCAGAGTTGTGTCAGGATTTTGTCAGAGTTGTGCCAGAGTTTTGCCAGAGTTGTGCCAGAGATGTGCCAGAGTTGTGCCAGATTTTTGCCAGAGTTGTGCCAGAGGTGTGCAAGACTCGTGCCAGACTTGTGCCGGAGTTGGGCCAGAGTTGTGCCAGAGTTTTGCCAGAGTTGTGCCATAGCTGTGCTAGAGTTGTGCCATAAGTGTGCCAGAGTTGTGCCAGAGTTGTTAAAGGGTTGTACCAAATTTGTGTCAGAGTTGTGACATATTTGTGCCAGAGTTGTGCCAGAGTTGTGCCAGAGTTGTGCTAGAGTTTTGCAACATTTGTGCCAGAGTTGTGCCACATGTGTGCAAGAGTTGTGCCAGAGTTGTGCAAGAGTTGTGCCAGAGTTGTGCTGGAGTTGTGCCATAGTTGTGCCAGAGTGCGCCAGTGTTGTGCCAGAGTTGTGCCAAAGATGTGCCAGAGTTGTGCTGGAGTTGTGCTAGAGTTGTGCCAGTGTAGTGCAAGAGTTGTGCAAAAGTTTTGCAAGAGTTGTGCGATAGTTGTGCCAGAGCTGTGCCATAGTTTCTGCCAGAGTTGTGCCAGAGTTTTGCCAGGGTTGTGCCCAAGATCTGCCTGAGTTGTGCCAGAGTTGTACCAAAGTTGTGCCAGAGGTGTGCCAGACTTTTGCGAGAGTTGTGCCGGATTTGTGCCAGAGTTGTGCCAGAGTGGTGCCAGAGTTGTGCCAGAGTTGTGTGAGAGTTGTGCTGAGATGTGCCAGAGTTGTGCCAGAGATGTGCCAGACTTGTGCGTGAGTTTTATCAGAGTTGTGCCAGAGTTGTGCCAGAATTGTGCCAGAGTTGTGCCTGAGTTGTGCCAGAGCTGGGCCAGAGTTGTGCCAGAGTTGTGCCAGATTTGTGCCAGAGTTGTGCCAGAGAAGTGCCGGAATTGTGCCACAGTTGTGCCACAGTTGTGCCACAGTTGTGCCAACAATGTCCAAGAGTTGTGCCAGAGTTCTGCTGGAGTTGTGCCAAAGTAGGGCCATAGTTGTGCCAAAATTGTGCCAGAGTTGTGTCAGACTTGTGCCAGACTTGTGCCCGAGTTGTGCCAGAGTTCTGCTGGAGTTGTGCCACGGTTGCGCCAGATTTGTGCCAGAATTGTGCCAGAGATGTACTAGACTTGTGCCAGAGTTGTGCAAGATTTGTGCCAGAGTTGTGCCAGAGTTGTGCCAGAGTTGTGCCAGAGTTTTGCCAGATTTGTGCCAAAGTTGTGCCAGGGTTGTGCCAGAGGTTTTCCAAGTTGTGCCATAGTTTTGCAAAAAATGTGCCAAAGTTGTGCCAAGGTTGTGCCAGAGTTGTGCCAGTGTTGTGCCAGAGTTGTGCTAGAGTTGTGCCAGAGTTGTGCTAGAGTTGCACCAGAGTTGTGCTTGAGTTATGCCAGAGTTGTGTTAGAGTTGTGCTCAAGTTGTGCCAGAGGTGCGCCAGAGTTGTGCCAGAGTTGTGCCAGAGATGAGCCAGACTTGTGCTAGACTTTTCCAAGAGTTTCTTAAGAGTTGTGCAATTTCTGTGCCAGAATTGTGCCAGAGTTGTGCCAGAGTTGTGCCAGAGTTGTGCCCGAAATGTGCCCAAGTAGTGCCAGTGTTGTACCAGAGCTGTGCGATAGTTGTGACAGAGTTGTATCAGGATTGTGTTAGAGTTGTGCTAGAGTTTTGCCAGGGTTGTCCCAGAGATGTGCCAGAGTTGTGCCAGAGTTTTGCCTGAGTTGTGCCAGAGTTGTGCCTGACTTGTGCCTGACTTGTGCTAGAGTTGGGCCAGAGTTGTGCCATAGTTTTGCCAGAGTTGTGCCATAGCTGTGCCAGAGTTGTGCAAGAACTGTGCCAGAGTTGTGCCAGAATTGTTCAAGAGTTGTCCCAAAGTTGTGTCAGAGTTGTGCCATAGTTGTGCCAGGGTTGTGCCAGAGTTGTGCAAGAGTTGTGTAAGATTTGTGCCTGAGTTGTGCTACATTTGTGCCAGAGTTGTGCCTGAGCTGTGCCAGAGTTGTGCCAAAGTTGTGCCAGAGTTGTGCTGGAGTTGGCCATAGTCGTGCCAGAGTGCGCCAGTGTTGTGCTAGAGTTGTGCCAGAGATGTGCCACAGTTGTGTTGGAGTTGTGGTAGAGTTGTGCCAGAGAAGTGCAAGAGCTGCGCAGGAGTTGTGCAAGAGTCATGCGATAGATGTGCCAGAGTTGTGCCATAGTTTCTGCCGTAGTTTTGCCAGAGTTGTGTCAGAGTTGTGCTAGAGTTGTGCCAGGGTTGTGCCCAAGATCTGCCTGAGTTGTGCAAGAGTTGTACCAAAGTTGTGCCAGAGGTGTGCCAGACTTTTGCCAGAGTTGTGCCAGTGTTGTGCCATAGTTGTGCCAGAGTTGTGCCAGAGTTGTGCCAGAGTTGTGCGAGAGTTGTACTGAGATGCAACAGAGTTGTGCCAGATATGTGCCAGATTGGTGCCAAAAATGTGCCAGAGTTGTGCCAGAGTTGTGCCAGAGGTGTGCCAGAGTTGTGCCAGAGTTGTGCGAGAGTTGTACTGAGATGCAACAGAGTTGTGCCAGATATGTGCCAGAGTGGTGCCAAAAATGTGCCAGAGTTGTGCCAGAGTTGTGCCAGAGTTGCGCCAGAGTTGTGCCAGAGTTGTGCCAGAGTTGTGCCAGGGTTGTGCCAGAGTTGTGCCAGAATTCTGCTAGAGTTGTGCAAGAGTTGTGCAAAAGTGGTGCCAGATAAGTGCCGGAATTGTGCCATTGTTGTGCCAAAGTTGTGCCAACAATGTGCCAGAGTTGTGCCAGAGTTGTGCTGGAGTTGTGCCGGAGTTGTGCCAGAGTTGTGCCAAAATTCTGCCAGAGTTGTGTCTGAATTGTGCCAGAGTTGTGGCCGAGTTGTGCCAGAGTTGTGCTGGAGTTTTGCCAGAGTTGTTACAGATTTGTGCTAGAATTGTGCCAGAGTTGTGCCAGAGATGTGCCAGAGTTGTACCAAAATTTTACCAGTGTTGTGCGAGGGTCAGGCCAGAGTTGTGCAAGAGTTGTGTGATAGTTGTGCCAGAGATGTGCCAGAGTCATGCCATAGTTGTGCCACAGCTGCGCCAGAGTTGTGCCAGAGTTTAGCCAGTTCTGTGCCAGAGTTGTGCCAGAATTGTATGATAGTTGTGCCAAAGCTGTGCCAGAGTTGAGCCAGAGTTGTGCTAGAGTTGTCCCAGAGTTGTGCAGGAGTTATGCCAGCGTTGTGTCAAAGTTGTGCCAGAGTTGTGCCAGGGTTGTGCCCGAATTGTGCTCAAGTTGTGCCAGCATTGTACCAGAGTTGTGCCGGAGTTGTGCCAGAGTTGTGCCAGGGTTGTGCCAGGGTTCAGCATGAGTTGTGCCAGAGTTGTTCAAGATTTGTGCCAGAGTTGTGCAAGATTTGTACGAGAGTTCTGCTAGATTAGTGCCAGAATTGTGCTAGAATTGTGCCAGAGTTGCAACGGAGTTGTTGCATAGTTGTGCCGTAGTTGAGCCAGAGTTTTGTCGGAGTTATGCCAGAGTTGTGCCAGAGTTGCGCTGGAGTTGTGCCGGAGTTGTGCAATAGTTGTGCCAGAGTTGTGCCAGAGTTGGGCCAGGGTTGTGCTAGAGTTCTGCCATTTTCGTGCTAGAGTTGGGCCAGAGTTAAGCCATAGTTGTGCCAGTGTTGTGACAGAGTTGTGCTATGCCAGAGTTGTGCCAGAGTTCTGCCATAACTGTGCCAGAGTTGTGCCGGAGTTGCGCCGCATTTGTGCCAGAGATGTGCAAGAATTGTGCTAGAGCTGTACCAAAATTGTGCCAGTGTTGTGCAGAATTGTCCCAGAGTTGTGCCAGGATTAAGCCAGAGCTTTGCCAGAGTTTTGCCAGAGTTGTGCCAGAGATGTGCTAGAGTTGTGCCAGAGTTTTGCCAGAGTTGTGCCACAGTTGTGCCAGAGTTGTGCCAGAGTTGTGCCTAAGTTGTGCCATAGCTGTGCCAGAGTTATGCAAGAGTTTTGTAAGAGTTGTGCCAGAGTTGTGCAAGAGTTGTGCCAGAGTTAAGTCAGAGTTGTGCCACCGTTGTGCCAGAGTTATGCCAGACTTTTGCCAGAGTTTGGCCAGAGTTGTGCGAGAGTTGTGCCAGAGTTGTACCAGAGTTGTTCAATAGTTGTGCCAAAGTTGTGTCAGAGTTGTGTCATAGTTGTGCCAGAGTTGTGCTAGAGTTGTGCAAGAGTTGTGCTATAGTTGTGCCAGAGTTGTGCCAGAATTGTGCGAAAGCTGTTCCAAAGTTGTGCCAGAGTTGTGCCAGAGTTCAACTAGAGTTGTGCCATAGTTCTGCCAGAGTGCGCCAGTGTTGTGCCACAATTGTGCCAGAGATATGCCAGAGTTGTGCCAGAGTTGGTCCTGAGTCGTGCTAAAGTAGTGCCAGAGTTGTGTCAGAGTTGTTCAAGAGTTGTGCGAGAGTTGTGCCAGAGTTGTGCCATAGTTTCTGCCATAGTTGTGCCAGAGTTGTGCCAAAGGTATGCCAGGGTTGTACCCCAGCTGTGCCTGAGTTGTGCCAGAGTTCTACCAGAGATCTGCTAGAGTTCGTAGAGTTGTGCCAGAGTTTTTCCATTGTTGTGCCAGAGTTGTGCCAGAGTTGTGCCAGAGTTGTGCCAAATTTGTGCCAGAGTTGTGCGAGAGTTTTGCCAGAGTTGTACCAGAGTTGTGCCAGAGTTCCGCCAGAGTTGTGCCAGAGCTGTGCCAGAGTTGTGCTAGAGTTTTGCCAGAGTTTTGCCCAATTTTGACCAGAGTTGTGCCAGAGTTGTGCCAGAGGTGTGCCAGAGTTGTGCCAATGTTTTGCCAGAGTTTTGCCAGAGTTGTGCCAAAGTTGTGCCAGAGGTGAACCAGAGTTTTGCCAGAGTTCTGCCAGAATTGTGCCAAAGTTCTGCCAGAGTTGTGCTAGAGTTGTGCCAGAGTTGTGCAAGTGTTGTGCCAGTATTGTGCCATAGTTATGCCAGAGACGATCCAGAGTTATACTGGAGTTGTACCAGGGTTGTGCCAGAGTCGTGCCAGAGTTGTGCCATAGTTGTGCCAGAGTTGTGCCAGAGTTTTGCCAAAGTTGGACCAGGGTTGTGCCGGAGTCCTGCCAGAGTTGTGCCACATTTGTGCCAGACTTGTACTAGAGTTGTGCCAGACTTGTACCAGAGTTGTGCAAGAGTTGTGCCAGAATTTTGCCAGAGTTGTGCCATAGTTGTGCCAGAGTTGAACCCGATTTGTGCCATAGTAGTGCCAGTGTTGTACAAGAGTTGTGCCATAGTTGAGTTAGAGTTGTGCCAGAGTTGTTCCAGAGTTGTGCCACAGTTGTCCCATAGTTATGCCAGAGTTTTGCAATAGTTGTGCCAGATTTGTTCCAGGGTTGTGCCAGAGCTGTGCCAGAAGTGTGCCAGAGTTGTGCCAAAGTTGTGCCAGTGTTGTAACAAAATTGTGCAAGAGATGTACCAGAGTTGTGCCAGAGTTGTGCAAGAGTTGTGCCAGAGTTGTGCAAGAGTTGCACCAGAGTTGTGCCAGAGTTGTGCCATAAATGTGCCAGAGTTGTGCCAGAGTTGTACTAGAGTTGTGCCAGAATTGTGCTATTCTTGTGCCAGAGTTGTGCAAGAGTCGTGCCAGAGTTGTGCCAGAGTTGTGCCATAGTTCTGCCATAGTTGTGCCATATTTCTGCCATATATGTGCGAGAAATGTGCCAGAGTTGTGCCACATTTTTGCCAGAGTTGTGCCATAGTTGTTTCAGAGTTGTGCCAGAGTTGTACCAAAATTGTGCCTGTTGTGCCAGAGTTGTGCCAGAGTTTACCCAGATTTGTGCCAGCATTGTGCCATTTTTGTGCCAGAGTTTTGCTAAAAATGTGCCGCAGTTGTGCCACAATTGAACCAGAGTTGTGCCAGAGATGTGCCTGTTGTGCCACAGTTTTGCCATTATTGTGATAGAGTTGTGCCAAAGTTGTGCCAAACTTGTGCCAGAGTTGTGCCACTGTTGTGTCAGAGTTGTGGCAGAGTTGTGCCATGGTTGTGCCAGAGTTCTGCCAGAGTGCCAAAGTTGTGCCAGGATTGTGCCAGAGTTGTGCTAGAGTTGTGCCAGAGTTTTGCGAGAGTTGTGCCATAGTTGTTCCAGAGTTGTGCCAGAGTTGTGCAAGCTTTGTGCCAGAGTTGTGCCAGATTTGTGCCGGAGTTGTGCCAGAGTTGTGCTAGACTTGTGTCAGAGTTGTGCGAAATTTGTACCAGAGTTGTGCCAGAATTTATCAGAGTTGTCTCAGAGTTGTTCCAAAGTTGTGCCAGAGTTGTGCCAGAGTTGTGCCAGAGTTGTGCCAGTGTTTTGCAAGAGTTGTGCAAAATTTGTGCCAGAGTTGTTCCAGAATTGTGCCAGTGTTGTGCCAGAGTTGTGCCAGAGTTGAGCCAGACTTCTTCCAGAATTATGCCAGATTGTGCCAGAGTTATGCGAGAGTTGTGCCAGAGTTGTGCAAGAGTTGTATCAGAGTTGTGACAGAGTTGTGCTATAGTTTTGCCAGAGTTTTGCCAAAGATGTGCCAGAGGTGTGCCAGAGTTGTGCCAAAGTTGTGCCAGATGTGTGCCAGAGTTGTGCCAGAGTTGTGCCAGAGTTGTGCCAGAGTTGTGCCAGCGGTGTGCCAGAATTGTTCCAGAGTTGTGCCACAGTTGTGCCAGAGTCGTGCCAGAGTTGTGCCAGAGTTGTGCCGAAGTTGTGCCAGAAGTGTGCCGGAGTTGTTCCAGAGTTGTGCCACAGTTGTACCAAAGTCGTGCAAGAGTTGTGCCAGAGTTGTGCCAGAGGTGTGCGAGAGTTGTGCCAGAGTTGTGCCAGAGTCGTGCCAGAGTTGTGCCAGAGTTGTGCCGGAGTTGTGCCAGAGTTGTGCTAGAGTTGTGCCAGAGTTGTTCAAGGGTCCTGCCAGAGTTGTGCAAGAGTTGTGCCAGAGTTGTGCCAGAGTTGTGCCAGAGTTGTGCCAGAGTTGTGCCAGAGTTGTTCCAAAGTTGTTCCAGAGTTGTGCCAGAGTTTTGCCAAAGTTGTGCCACAGATGTTCCAGAGTTGTGCCAGAATTGTGCCAGAGTTGTACCAAAGTTGTGCCTAATGTGCCAGAGATGTGCCAGAGTTATGCCAGAGTTGTGCCAGAGTTGTTCCAGGATTATGCCAGAGTTGTGCCAGAGTTGTGCCAAATCCATGTCAGAGTTGTGCCAGAGTTGAGCCAGAGTTGAGCCAGAGTTGTGCGAGGGTTGTGCCGGAGTTTAAGCAGAGTTCTGCCAGATTTTTTCCAAAGCAGTGCAATACTTGTGCTATAGTTCTGCCAGAGTTGTGCCATATCTGTGCCAGAGTTCTGCCAGAGCTGAGCCAGCGTTGTGCCAGAGTTGTGCCAAAGTTGTGCCAGAGTACTTCCACAGTTGTGCAAGAGGTAGTACACAGTTGTCCCAGAGTTGTACTAGAGTTGTGCCAGAGTTGTGCTATAGTTGTGCCAGAGCTGTTGCAGAGTTCTTCCATAGTTGTGCAAGAGTTTTGTTAGGATTGTGCATCAGTTATGCCAGATATGTGCCGGAGTTGTGGCGGAGTTGTGCCAGAGTTGTGCCAGAGTTGTGCCTGAATTGTGCCAGAGTTGTGCCAGAGTTGTGCCAGAGTTGTGCCAGAGTTGTGCCAGAGTTGTGCCAGAGTTGTGCCGGAGTTGTGCCAGAGTCGTGCCAGGGTTGTGCCAGATTTGTACCAGATTTGAGCCAGAGTTGTGCAAGAGTTGTGCAAGACTTGTGGTAGAGTTTTCCAACGGTTGTGCAAGAATCGTGCCAGAGTTGTGCCATAGTTGTGCCATAGTTGTGCCATAGTTGTGCCTGAGTTGTGCCAGAGTTGTGCCAGAGTTGTGCCATATTTGTGCCAGAGTTGTGCCAGAATTGTGCAAGACTTGTGCCATAGTTGTGCTAGAGTTGTGCCAGACTTGTGCCCGACTTGTGCCATAGTTGTGCCAGAGTTGTTCTATAATTGTGCCAGAGTTGTGCCATAACTATGCCAGAGTTGTGCCATGTTTTTGCCAGGGTTGTGCCATAGTTGTGCCAGAGTTTTGCCATATTTGTGCCGTAGTCATGCCAGTGTTGTACAATAGTTGTGCCATAGTTGTGCCAGAGTTCTGCCAGCGTTGTGCCAGAGTTGTGCCAGGAATATTCTAGAGTTGTGCCAAAGATGTGCCAGATTTAGGCCAGAGCTGTGCCAGAGTTGTGCCATAGTTGTGCCACAGTTGTGCCACAGTTATGCCAGAGTTGTGCAAGAGTTGTGCCAGAGTTTTGCAAGAGTTGTGCCAGAGATGTTCCAGGGTTGTGCCAGAGTTGTGCCAGAGTTGTGTAAGAGTTGTGCCAGGGTTGTCCCGGAGTTGTGCCAGAGTTGTGCCAGAGTTGTGCCAGGGTTGTGCCGGAGTTGTGCCAGAGTTGTGCCAGAGTTGTGCCAGGGTTGTGCCGGAGTTGTGCCAGAGTTGTGCCAGAGTTGTGCCAGGGTTGTGCCAGAGTTGTGCCAGAGTTGTGTAAGAGTTGTGCCAGGGTTGTCCCGGAGTTGTGCCAGAGTTGTGCCAGAGTTGTGCCAGAGCTGTGCCAGCATTGTGCCAGAGTTGTGCCAGAGTTGAGCTAGAGTACTTCCATTGTTGTGCAATAGGTGTTACAGAGTTGTGCCAGAGTTGTACTAGAATTGTGCCAGAGTTGTGCTGGTGTTGTGCCAGAGCTGTTGCAGAGTTCTTCCATAGTTGTGCAAGAGTTGTGCCAGGATTGTGCATCAGTTATGCCAGAGTTGTGCCGGAGATGTGGCAGAGTTGTGCCAGAGTTGTGCTTGAAGTGTGCCAGAGTAGTGCCAGAGTTTTGCCAGCGTTGTGCCTGAGTTGTGCCAGAGTTGTGCTAGAGTTCTGCCAGAGTTGTGCCAGAGTTGTGCTGGGGTTGTGCCAGAGTTGTGCCAGAGTTGTGCCAGAGTTGTGCCAGAGTTGTGGAAGAGTTGTGCAAGAGTTGTGGTAGATTTTTGCCAGGGTTGAGCAAGAGTCGTGCCAGATTTGTGCCATAGTAGTGCCAGAGTTGTGCCATAGCTGTGCGAAAGTTGTGGCAGTGTTGTGCCAGTGTTGTGCCATAGTTTTGGCATATTTGTGCCAGAGTTGTGCAAGAGTTGTGCCACACTTGTGCCAGAGTTGTGCCAGAGTTGTGCCAGACTTGTGCCATACTTGTGCCATAGTTGTGCCAGAATTGTGCTAAAATTTTGCCAGAGTTGTGCCATAATTATGCCAGAGTTGTGCCATATTTGTGCCAGGGTTGTGCCATAGTTTTGCCATAGTTTTTCCATATCTTTGCCGTAGTCGTGCCAGTGTTGTACAAGAGTTGTGCCATAGTTGTGCCAGAGATGTGCTAAAGTTGTGCCAGATTTGGGCTAATGTTGTGCCATGTTTTTGCTAGAGTTGTGCCAGAGTTGTGCCAGATCAGTGCCAGAGTTGTGCCAGAGTTGTGCCAGAGTTGTTCCAGACTTGTTCTATAGTTGTGCCAGAGTTGTGCCAGAGATGTGCCAGAGTTGTGCCATAGATGTGCCTGTTGTGCCACAGTTGTGCCAGAGTTGTGCCAGAATTGTGCCAGACTTGTGCCAGAGTTGTGCCAGAGTTGTGGAAGAGATGTGCAAGAGTTGTGGTAGAGTTTTGCCAGGGTTGTGTAAGAGTCCTGCCAGATTTGTGCCATAGTTGTGCCAGAGTTGTGCCATAGTTGTGCCAAAGTTGTGCCAGAGTTGTGCCAGAGTTTTGCCAGAGTTGTGCCAATATTGTGCCAGAGTTGTGCTAGAGTTGTGCCACACTTAAGCCACAGTTGTGCGAAAGTTCTGCCAGACTTGTGCCAGACTTGTGCCATAGTTGTGCCAGAGTTGTGCTATAATTGTGCCAGAGTTGTGCCATAACTATGCCAGAGTTGTGCCATATTTGTGCCAGAGTTATGCCATAGTTGTGCTATAGTTTTGCCATATTTGTTCCGTAGTTGTGCCAGTGTTGTACAAGAGTGGTGCCATGGTTGTGCAAGAGTTGTGCCAGAGTTATGCCAGAGTTGTGCCAGGGATATGCTAGAGTTGTGCCAGAGTTGTTCCAAAGTTGTGCCAGAGTTGTGCTAGAGTTGTGCCAGAGGTGTACCAGAGAAGTGCCAGAGTTGTGAAAGATTTGTGCAAGAGTTGTGGTAGAGTTTTGCCAGGGTTGTGCAAGAGTCGTGCCAGAGTTGTTCCATAGTTGTGCAAGAGTTAGGCCATAGTTGTGCAAAAGTTGAGCCTGAGTTGTGCCAGTTTTGTGCCAGAGTTTTGCCATATTTGTGCAAGAGTTGTGCAAGAGTTGTGCCAGAGTTATGCCAGAGTTGTGCCAGAGTTGTGCCAGAGTTGTGCCAGAGTTGTTCCAAAGTTGTGCCAGAGTTGTGCCAGAGTTTTGACAGAGTTTTGCCACAGATGTTCCAGAGTTGTGCCAGAGTTGAGCCAGAGTTGAGCCAGAGTTGTGCCAGGGTTGTGCCGGAGTTTAAGCAGAGTTGTGCCAGATTTTTTCCAAAGCAGTGCAATACTTGTGCTATAGTTCTGCCATAGTTGTGCCATATCTGTGCCAGAGTTCTGCCAGAGCTGAGCCAGCGCTGTGCCAGAGTTGTGCCAAAGTTGTGCCAGAGTACTTCCACAGTTGTGCAAGAGGTATTACACAGTTGTGCCAGAGTTGTAGTAGAGTTGTGCCAGAGTTGTGCTATAGTTGTGCCAGAGCTGTTGAGGAGTTCTTCCATAGTTGTGCAAGAGTTGTGCCAGGAATGTGCATCAGTTATACCAGATTTGTGCCGGAGTTGTGGCGGAGTTGTGCCAGAGTTGTGCCAGAGTTGTGCCTGAATTGTGCCAGAGTTGTGCTAGAATTGTGCCAGAGTTGTGCCTGAGTTGTGCCAGAGTTGTGCTAGAGTTGTGCCATAGTTGTGCCAGAGTTGTGCCAGAGTTGTGCCAGAGTCTTGCCAGGGTTGTGCCAGATTTGTACCAGATTTGAGCCAGAGTTGTGAAAGAGTTGTCCAAGACTTGTGGTAGAGTTTTGCCACGGTTGTGCAAGAGTTGTGCCAGAGTTGTGCCATAGTTGTGCCATAGTTGTGCCAAAGTTGTGCCTGAGTTGTGTCAGAGTTGTGCCAGAGTTATGCCATATTTGTGCCAGAGTTGTGCCAGAATTGTGCAAGACTTGTGCCATAGTTGTGCTAGAGTTGTGCCAGACTTGTGCCCGACTTGTGCCATAGTTGTGCCAGAGTTGTGCTATAATTGTGCCAGAGTTGTGCCATAACTATGCCAGAGTTGTGCCATGTTTTTGCCAGGGTTGTGCCATCGTTGTGCCAGAGTTTTGCCATATTTGTGCCGTAGTCATGCCAGTGTTATACAATAGTTGTGCCATAGTTGTGCCAGAGTTCTGCCAGCGTTGTGCCAGAGTTGTGCCAGGGATATGCTAGAGTTGTGCCAAAGATGTGCCAGATTTGTGCCAGAGCTGTGCCAGAGTTGTGCCATAGTTGTGCCACAGTTGTGCCAGAGTTGTGCCAGAGTTGTGCCAGAGTTTTGCAAGAGTTGTGCCAGAGATGTTCCAGGGTTGTGCCAGAGTTGTGCCAGAGTTGTGTAAGAGTTGTGCCAGGGTTGTCCCGGAGTTGTGCCAGAGTTGTGCCAGAGTTCTGCCAGAGTTGTGCAAGAGTTGTGCCAGGGTTGTGCCAGAGTTGTGCCAGAGTTGTGTAAGAGTTGTGCCAGGGTTGTCCCGGAGTTGTGCCAGAGTTGTGCCAGAGTTGTGCCAGAGCTGTGCCAGCATTGTGCCAGAGTTGTGCCAGAGTTGTGCTAGAGTACTTCCATTGTTGTGCAATAGGTGTTACAGAGTTGTGCCAGAGTTGTACTATAGTTGTGCCAGAGTTGTGCTGGTGTTGTGCCAGAGCTGTTGCAGAGTTCTTCCATAGTTGTGCAAGAGTTGTGCCAGGATTGTGCATCAGTTATGCCAGAGTTGTGCCCGAGATGTGGCGGAGTTGTGCCAGAGTTGTGCCAGAGTTGTGCTTGAAGTGTGCCAGAGTAGTGCCAGAGTTTTGCCAGCGTTGTGCCTGAGTTGTGCCAGAGTTGTGCTAGAGTTCTGCCAGAGTTGTGCCAGAGTTGTGCTGGAGTTGTGCCAGAGTTGTGCTAGAATTTTGCCAGAGTTGTGCCAGAGTTGTGGAAGAGTTTTGCAAGAGTTGTGGTAGAGTTTTGCCAGGGTTGAGCGAGAGTCGTGCCAGATTTGTGCCATGGTTGTGCCAGAGTTGTGCCATAGTTGTGCAAAAGTTGTGGCAGAGTTGTGCCAGTGTTGTCCCAGAGTTTTGGCATATTTGTGCCAGAGTTGTGCAAGAGTTGTGCCACACTTGTGCCAGAGTTGTGCCAGAGTTGTGCCAGACTTGTGCCTTACTTGTGCCATAGTTGTGCCAGACTTGTGCTAAAAGTTTGTCAGAGTTGTGCCATAACTATGCCAGAGTTGTGCCATATTTGTGCCAGGGTTGTGCCATAGTTTTGCCATAGTTTTTCCATATCTTTGCCGTAGTCGTGCCAGTGTTGTACAAGAGTTGTGCCATAGTTGTGCCAGAGATGTGCCAAAGTTGTGCCAGATTTGGGCTAATGTTGTGCCATGTTTTTGCCAGAGTTGTGCCAGAGTTGTGCCAGATCACTGCCAGAGTTGTGCCAGAGTTGTGCCAGAGTTGTTCCAGACTTGTTCTATAGTTGTGCCAGAGTTGTGCCAGAGATGTGCCAGAGTTGTGCCATAGATGTGCCTGTTGTGCCACAGTTGTGCCAGAGTTGTGCCAGAATTGTGCCAGAGTTGTTCCAGACTTGTTCTATAGTTGTGCCAGAGTTGTGCCAGAGATGTGCCAGAGTTGTGCCATAGATGTGCCTGTTGTGCCACAGTTGTGCCAGAGTTGTGCCAGAATTGTGCCAGAGTTGTGCCAGAGTTGTGCCAGAGTTGTGGAAGAGATGTGCAAGAGTTGTGGTAGAGTTTTGCCAGGGTTGTGCAAGAGTCGTGCCAGAGTTGTGCCATAGTTGTGCCAGAGTTGTGCCATAGTTGTGCCAAAGTTGTGCCAGAGTTGTGCCAGAGTTTTGCCAGAGTTGTGCCAATATTGTGCCAGAGTTGTGCTAAAGTTGTGCCACACTTGTGCCACAGTTGTGCGAAAGTTCTGCCAGACTTGTTCCAGACTTGTGCCATAGTTGTGCCAGAGTTGTGCTATAATTGTGCCAGAGTTGTGCCATAACTATGCCAGAGTTATGCCATATTTGTGCCAGGGTTGTGCCATAGTTGTGCTACAGTTTTGCCATGTTTGTTCCATAGTTGTGCCAGTGTTGTACAAGAGTGGTGCCATGGTTGTGCAAGAGTTGTGCCAGAGTTATGCCAGAGTTGTGCCAGGGATATGCTAGAGTTGTGCCAGAGTTGTTCCACAGTTGTGCCAGAGTTGTGCCAGAGTTGTGCCAGACTTGTACCAGAGTAGTGCCAGAGTTGTGGAAGAGTTGTGCAAGAGTTGAGGTAGAGTTTTTCCAGGGTTGTGCAAGAGTCGTGCCAGAGTTGTTCCATAGTTGTGCAAGAGTTAGGCCATAGTTGTGCCAAAGTTGAGCCAGAGTTGTGCCAGTTTTGTGCTAGAGTTTATCCATATTTGTGCCAGAGTTGTGCTAGAGTTGTGCCACACTTGTGCCAGAGTTGTGCCAGATTTGTGCCAGACTTGTGCCATAATTGTGCCATAGTTGTAACAGAGTTGTGCTATAATTGTGCCAGAGTTGTGCACTAACTATGCCAGAGTCGTGCCATATTTGTGCCAGGGTTGTGCCATAGTTGTGCCATAGTTTTGCCATATTTTTGCCATAGTTATGCCAGTGTTGTACAAGAGTTGTGCCATAGTTGTGCTAGAGTTGTGCCAAAGTTGTGCCAGAGTTGGGCTAATGTTGTGCCATATTTTTGCCAGAGTTGTGCAAGAGTTGTGCCAGATTTGCGCCAAAGATGTGCCAGAGTTGTGCCAGAGTTGTTCCAGACTTGTGATACAGTTTTGCCAGAGTTGTGCCAGAGTTGTACCAGAGTTGTGCCACAGTTCTGCCAGAGTTGTACCAGAGTTGTTCGAGAGTTGTGCCAGAGTTGTTTCAGAGGTGTACCAAAGTTGTGCCTAATGCGCCAGCGTTGTGCCAGAGTAGTGCCAGAATTGTGACAGAGTTGTGCTAGAGTTTTGCCACAGTTGTGCCAGAGTTGTGCCAGACTTGTGCCATAGATGTGCCTGTTGTGCCACAGTTATGCCAGAGTTGTGCCAGCATTGTGCCAGAGTTGTGCCAGAGTTGTGCCAGAGTTGTGGAAGAGTTGTGCAAGAGTTGTAGTAGAGTTTTGCCAGGGTTGTGCAAGAGTCGTGCCAGAGTTGTGCCATAGTTGTGCCAGAGTTGTGCTAGAGTTGTGCCAAAGTTGTGCCAGAGTCGTGCCCGATTTGTGCCATAATAGTGCCAAAGTTGTGCCGGAGTTGTGCCAAAGTTGTGCCCGAGTTGTGCCAGAGTTGTGCTACACATGTGCCAGAGGTGTGCCAGAGTTGTGCCATAATTGTCCCAGAGTTGTGCCAAAGCTGTGCCAGAGTTGTGCCATGATTGTGGCAGAGTTGTGCCATAGTTGTGCCATCGTTTTGCCAGTGCTGTACCAGAGTTGTGCCAGAGTTGTGCCAGAGTTGTGCCAGAGTTGTGCCAGAGTTGTGCCAGAGTTATGCCAGAGTTGTTCCATAGGTGTGCCAGAGTTGTGCCAGAGTTGTGCCAGAGTTATGCCAGAGTTGTGCCAGTTATAGTTGTGCGAGAGTTGTGCCAGAGGTGAGAGTTTTGCCAGAGTAGTGCCAGTGTTGTGCCCACGTTTTGCCAGAGTTGTGCAAGAGTTGTGCCAGAGTTGTGCCAGATTTGTCCAAGAGTTATCCCAGAGTTGTGCCAGAGTTGAGCCAGAGTTGAGCCAGAGTTGTGCCTGAGTTGTGCCAGAGTTGTGCCAGAGTTCTGCCAGAGTTTTGCCAGAGTTGTGCCAGAGTTGTGCTAAAGTTTTGCCAGAGTTTTGCCAGCCTTTTGCCAGAGTTGTGCCAGAGTTGTGCCAAAGTTGTGCCAGAGTTCTGCCAGGGTTTTGCCAGAGTTGTGCCAGTGTTGTGTCAGAGTTGTTCCAAAGTTGTACCAGAGTCGTGCCAGAGTCGTGCCAGAGTTTCGCCAGAGTTCTGCCAGACTTGTGCCAGAGATGTGCCAGAGTTGTTCCAGAGTTATTCTAGATTTTTGCCAGAGGTGTGCCACAGTTGAGCCAGAGTTGTGCCAGAGTTGTGCCAGAGTTGTACCAGATTTGTGCCCGAGTTGTGCTATAGTTTTGTCAGAGCTTTGCCAGAGTTGTCCCAGAAATGAGCCAAAGTTGAGCCAGAGGTGTTCCAAAATTGTTCCACAGTTTTGTCAGAGCTGTGCCAGAGTTGTGCCATAGTTGTGCCAGAGTTGTGCCAGAGGTGGGCCAGAATTATGCAATCGTTGTGCCAGAGGTCTGCCGGAGTTGTGCCGGAGTTGTTCTAAAATTGTGCCAGAGTTGTACCAGAGTTGTGCCAGAGTTGTGCCTGAGTTTTGCCAGAGTTGTGCCGGTGTTGTGCCAGAGTTGTGCCAGAGTTGTGCCAGAGTTGTGCCAGAGATGTGCCAGAGATGTGCCAGAGTTGTGCCAGAGTTTTACCAGAGTTTTGCCAGAGTTAAGCCAGAGTTGTGCCAGAGTTTTGTTATAGTTGTGCGAGAGTTGTGCCAGAGGTGGGCCAGAATTATGCAAGCGTTGTGCCAGAGTTTTTCCTGAGTTGTGCAAGAGTTGTGCCAGAGTTGTGCCAGAGTTGTGCCGGTGTTGTGCCAGAGTTGTGCCAGAGTTGTGCCAGACTAGTGCCAGAGTTGTGCCAGAGTTGTTCCAGAGTTGTGCCAGAGTTGTGCCAGAGTTGTGCTAGAGTTGTGCCAGAGTTGTGCCGGTGTTGTGCCAGAGTTGTGCCAGAGTTGTGCCAGACTAGTGCCAGAGTTGTGCCAGAGTTGTTCCAGAGTTGTGCCAGAGTTGTGCCAGAGTTGTGCTAGAGTTGTGCCAGAGTTGTGCCGGTGTTGTGCCAGAGTTGTGCCAGAGTTGTGCCAGACTAGTGCCAGAGTTGTGCCAGAGTTGTTCCAGAGTTGTGCCAGAGTTGTGCCAGAGTTGTGCTAGAGTTGTGCCAGAGTTGTGCCGGTGTTGTGCCAGAGTTGTGCCAGAGTTGTGCCAGAATTGTGCCAGAGGTTTGCCAGATTTGTATCCGAGTTGTGCTATAGTTGTGCGAGAGTTGTGCCAGAGTTCTGCCAGTGGTGTGCCAGAGTTGTGCCAGAGTTTTGCCATTTTTATGCCAGAGTTGTGCCAGAATTGTTCCAAAGCTGTGCCAGAGTTGTTCAAGAGTTGTGCCAGAGATGTGCCAGTGTTGTGCCCGAATTGTGCCTTTTTTGTACCAAAGCTGTGCCAGACTGTTGCCAGAGTTGTGCCAGAGTTTTGCCGGAGTTGTGCCGGGGTTGTGCCAGATATATGCCAGATTTGTGCCAGAGTTTTTCCAGAGTTGTGCCAGTGCTTTGCCAGAGTTGTGACAGAGTTGCGCCAGAGTTGTGCCAGAGTTGTGCCAGAGTTCTGCCAGAGTTCTGCCAGAGTTGTGCCAGAGTTGTGCCAGAGTTGTGCCAGAGTTGTGCCAGCAATGTGCCAGACTTGTGCCAGAGTTGTGCCAGAGTTGTGCCAGAGTTGTGATAGAGTTTTCCCAGACTTTTGCCAGAGATTTTCCAGGGTTGTGCCAGAGTTGTGCCAGAGTTGTGCCAGAGCTGTGCCAGAGTTGTGCCAGAGTTGTGCCAGGGATGTGCCAGAGTTGTGCCAGATTTGTTTCCGAGTTGTGCCAGAGTTGTGCGAGAGTTGTGCCAGAGTTCTGCCAGTGGTGTGCCAGAGTTGTGCCAGAGTTTTGCCAGAGTTGTGCCAGAGTTGTGCCAGGGATGTGCCAGAGTTGTGCCAGATTTGTTTCCGAGTTGTGCCAGAGTTGTGCGAGAGTTGTGCCAGAGTTCTGCCAGTGGTGTGCCAGAGTTGTGCCAGAGTTTTGCCATTTTTATCTCAGAGTTGTGCCAGAATTGTGCAAAAGCTGTGCCAGAGTTGTCAAGAGTTGTGCCAGAGATGTACCAGTGTTGTGCCCGAATTGTGCCTTTTCTGTACCAAAGCTGTGCCAGACTGTTGCCAGAGTTCTGCCAGAGTTTTGCCGGAGTTGTGCCGGGGTTGTGCCAGATTTATGCCAGATTTGTGTCAGATTTTTGCCAGAGTTGTGCCAGTGCTGTGCCAGAGTTGTGACAGAGTTGTGCCAGAGTTGTGCCAGAGTTGTGCCAGAGTTGTGCCAGAGTTCTGCCAGAGTTGTGCCAGAGTTGTGCCAGAATTGTGCCAGAGTTGTGCCAGCAATGTGCCAGACTTGTGCCAGAGTTGTGCCAGAGTTGTGCCAGAGTTGTGCTAGAGTTTTCGCAGACTTTTGCCAGAGATTTGCCAGGGTTGTGTCAGAGTTGTGCCAGAGTTGTGCCAGAGCTATGCCAGAGTTGTGCCAGAGTTGTGCCAGGGATTTGCCAGAGTTGTGCCAGAGTCGTGCCAGAGTTGTGCAAGAGTTGAGCCAGAGTTGCGCCAGAGTTGTTCCAGAGTTGTGCCAAAGATGTACTAGAGCTGTGCCAGAAATGTGCCGGAGTTGTGCCAGAGCTGTGCCAGAGTTGTACCGGAGTTGTGCCAGAGTTTTCCAAGAGTTGTGCCAGAGTTGTGCCATAGTTGTGCCAGAGTTGTGCCAGAGTTGTGCCAGAGTTGTACTGGAGTTGTGCCAGACTTGTGCCAGAGTTGTGCCAGAGTTGTAGTAGAGTTGTTCCACAGTTGTGCAAGAGTTTTGCCAGGTTTGTACCAGGTTTGTTCCAGAGTTGTGCCAGATTTCTGCCAGGTTTGTGCCAGAGTTATACCCGAGTTCTTCCAGGGTTGTGCCAGAGGTTTGCCAGAATTATCTCAGAGTTTTACCAGAGTTGTGCCATAGTTGTGCCAGAGTTGTGCTAGAGTTGTGCCAGAGTCATGCAAGAGTTGTGCCAGAGTTGTTCCACAGTTTTGCAAGAGGTGTGCCAGTGTTGTGCCAGAGTTCTACCAGAGTTGTGCCAGATTTGTATTAGAGTTGTGATAGGGCTGTGCCAGAGTTGTGCCAGAGTTGTGCCTGAGTTGTGCCGGAGTTGTGCCAGAGTTGTGCCAGAGTTTTGCCAGAGTTGTGCCAGAGTTGTGCCAGAGTTGTGCCA
>SZWC01005493.1:41318-59383 GCA_023375785.1 Penium margaritaceum
CCCAACCCCGTGCCACTGACTTGACCGACCTTGGGTCGGAGGCTTCCGACTCAGCACATCGACTTGTCGACTCTGACCTAGGTCCCCAAGTCGATGGAAAACATGGACAAAAACACAACCTGTTGCCAGTTTGCAACCAATCCACAGACACTTCACGACCAGTTTGCACAAGTTCACAACCACATTGTAACCAGTTTCGCAGACAATCTTGCTACAGGCTTGGACCATTTCGCATCAGTTTGCACCATTGCCCACCAGGTCGCACCCGGTAAGCAACCAGCAGGCAACCAGCTTTCAGTGTGCAAAGCGATTCCACGACCAGATGGCCGCATCACATCGCATTGCATCGCATCGCATCGCATCGCATCGCATCGCATCGCATCGCATCGCATCGCATCGCATCCCATCGCATCGCATCGCATCGCATCGCATCGCATCGCATCGCATCGCATCGCATTGCATCGCATTGCAGCACAGCGCAGCGCATCGCACCTACTGCTTAAGGCCGTGCTCCTCTGCAACGTCTCTCCTCATCGCAACCATTTTGCAACCATTTCGCAACCATTTCGCAACCATTTCGCAACCATTTCGCAACCATTTCGCAACCACTTCGCAACCATTTCGCAACCATTTCGCAACCATTTCGCAACCACTTCGCAACCATTTCGCAACCATTTCACACCCATTTCGCAACCATTTCGCACCCATTTCGCAACCATTTCGCAACCATTTCGCAACCACTTCGCAACCATTTCGCAACCATTTCGTAACCACTGCACCAGCTCACACAATCTCACACAATCTCACACAATCTCACACAAGCTCACACAAGCTCCCACAAGCTCCCACAATCTCCCACAATCTAACACAAGCTCACACAAGCTCCCACAAGCTCCCACAAGCTCCCACAATCTCCCACAATCTCCCACAAGCTCCCACAAGCTCCCACCTGCTGCTTGAGGTCGTGCTCCTCCGCACCGTCGCTCCTCATCTTCTCCAGCTTCGACTGCTCCCTCTCCGTCTCCACAAAGTATGTCTTCGTCTCCTTCACCAGCCGCGTGCACGCGCCCGTCTTGATCTTCAACGACCGTCCCAGATCCATCGCAGAAGAAAGGTTGGCTTTCTGGCAGAAGAGACGACTCGGCTCTCTGTCAATACTGGAAGAGGTGGAGAGGAGGGGAGAGGAAGGGGAAGCGTGGAAAGCATGGGACCAATCGTTGGTGGTGCCATCTAATGCAGCAGAAGGTGTGACTGGAAGAAATGAGTTGGGGGGGGGGGGGGGGGGGGGAGATGTTGCGACTGCAAGAAGTTCAGAAAGGCGTACGCATTTCGGCATGAAGCCTTCATCAGCGCCTGTGGCTCTAAACAGGTCCTACACATAGCAAGACGCGGTGCAACATCAAGGAAGGTGAGGAAGCCGGCATGTCCGAGGTGCCAGGAGCGCTTCCATTAGGATGAGCGCTTCCATTAGGATGAGCGCTTCCATTAGGATGAGCGCTTCCATTAGGATGAGCGCTTCCAGGTCCAACTGCGACTCGGTGCGAAGTTACGCTCCGAGAATAGCAGGGATTGCAGGCGGGTTGTCCGAGGTAGAGAAACAACGCTTCAGTCCGGAGCCGGATCTGAAACCAGACCTCTCAGTCTGGATTTAACCAGATGGTTCCGAAGTTTCGGAGGTAGAGGGTCCAAGGGTTGGTTTATCTAGATATTGATATCTAGATAACGATAACTTTGCGATATTTGCGATAACGATAACGATAACGGTAACGATATCTTTTTTTCCGATAACGATATCGATATTTCTATCTTAACTTTATCGTTGCGATGTTATCTCTCCATGTGGGAGATTTTGTCTCAACTTGAAAAACGATATGATCTCATTTTAGACCTTCATTTTGGACCAAAACGATGGTGACAACGTGATCAACGTACTGGAAACAGAAACTTGCAACAACATGATGAGGAGGGAGGGGGAGAGGAGGGAAAGGAGGGGAAGGGGTCTAGGGGCAGAGGGAGGGGGAGGCTGTGAAAAGAGAGTCATGAACATGTCGGCGGAGCTGAGGCGCATGCACAACCCCCTCTCCTCAGTGGACATGGCCTCCTCCGTACCCATGCTCAAAGCCTTCAACCTGTGTGGTTGCCCTCCATAGTTGCGAGCTGCCAATGCTGTGTGGTTGCCCTCCGAAGTTGCGAGCTGCCAATACTGTGTGGCTGCTGCAGGGTGAAAAACTGGCAAAGTGTTGGAAGCACGGATAAAGCACTGAAAAGAATGAGCTGCTGGGGGGATTTATCCCCCCCTCGCCCCCCTTCCCCAGCAGCTCATTCTCTTCATCTGCCCAGCTAGGATGTTTTCTGCCAAGCCCAAATATCATCCGTCAAGTTGAGATAGCATCTGCCCAGCTCAGATAACATCGCCCAGAGATATTATCGCCCCATGGGGAGATAAAAATCGCTGGGAGATATCATCGCAATATCGCGGGTCCCCCTGGGACCCGCGATATGGTTATCGCATCTTCATCGCGATATCGCATATCACGATATCGCCTGCGATAAATTATCGCAAACATCGCGATTTCTTTTTAAGATAACATCTCCCACAAGCTAGAATGACTCAGGTAGAGAAAGTCACAGTATTTATTTTTTAAGACGCTTTGCAAAGCGTCTTAAACAAACAAAATACTAGGGTGGTGATATCGCAATATCAAAATCGATATCGATATCGCGATACCGATACTCACTTTTTTTAATATCGATATCGACCCCCAGCAGGGTCAATATCGACATCGATATCGATATCGACATTGGCGATATCCAAAGCGATATTTTCGATATCTTGACATCGATATTGAGAGCAAGACAGACAAACACAGAGAGGCAAAGATATTGACGATGTTGACGATATTGGCGATATTGGCGATATTGCTTAATATTGGCAGCCGGGTGGAAGTGTCCACCCGGCCGCTGATAAACCAATATCGACATCGATATCGCTTCGATATCGGTATCGATATCGATATCGAAATCGATATTTGGATATCGATATTGGCGATATTGTCAATTTCGATATTGAAATTGCACCACCCTAATAAATATTGGAACCATGGTACCAACTTAGGTGGGATGACAGAACTGCTGATGCAACCATGGCTTGACACAACCATGGCTTGACACAACCATGGCTTGACACAACCATGGCTTGACACAACCATGGCTTGACACAACCATGGCTTGACACAACCATGGCTTGACACAACCATGGCTTGACACACCATGGCTTGACACACCATGGCTTAACACACCATGGCTTGACACACCATGGCTTAACACACCATGGCTTAACACACCATGGCTTGACACACCAGCCTCGTCACTAGCTCACCACTGTGTTGCTCTCGATCAAGCACGATGGCTCGAGCGTCGGCATGTCAACCTTGACCTTGCGTCGACATGTCAACGTTGACCTTGCATCGACATGTCAACCTTGACCTTGCATCAACACGTGTAGCGTGGCAGTGTCACGCCGACTGGTCGAAGGAGCCACGTGGCTCGAGCGGGGTCACCTGGGACTGTGGGCGGTTGGACGGGATGGCTTGAGGGTCGGAGACATTCAAGCACCGCGGTTTTGGCCTAGTCGGTCAAGGATTCTGTCGAATTCGTTACATTGGTATCAGAGCTCCAGGGCTCGAATCCCACGTCGGAATTACCGGAGATGCCGAGGCGGCTCTCACTCCTAGTGGGGGGGAGTGTAGCGTGGCAGTGTCACACCGACCGGTCGAAGGAGCCACGTGGCTCGAGCAGGGACACCTGGGACTGTGGGCGGTTGGACGGGATGGCTTGAGGGTCGGAGACCCTCAAGCACCGCGGTTTTGGCCTAGTCGGTCAAGGATTCCGTCGAATCCGTTACAACATGTCAACGTCGACTTTGCGTGGAGGTTGCTCCACCAAAAAGGTTACTCTACATCGAATGTTGGCAAAGGACAACATTTTATGACAAGCATGATGTTCAAAGACGTGGATAGGCCTTTAGTTTTCCACGTGAATGAAAGTTAGTAGTGCATTGTTTCTTCTTTAAGATTTTGACTTCCAACTTGTTTCTGTGCCGAAGCCCTGCTGCTCTCCCTCCCCCCCCCCCCCAAGACATGCAAGAACATTAGAAAACACCTACTGAGTGTGGTGTGGGACACACTTGTAGGAATTGGATGACATGATTCACAACAAAAAAAAATCACACACAAGTCACCCTTTCACTAGTCTAGCCTGTTGTCTCTTCTCTTCTCTTGCATGTCCTTTGTGCTACGTTCCTACATGCATGTGCCATCTGATGGTACACAAAAAACAGAGCTTCGGAAACTCGTCCTTTCCACTAGGTGACACTGGTTCGCTTTCAATGCGAAAAAAAAAGGAAGCCCACCACCACCACCATTGCCGCAGCTTTTGCCTTGGCCGCCAGCAGCAGCACCACCCCCTACTCACTCTCACTCACTCACTCACTCACTCACTCACTCACTCACTCACTCACTCACTCACGCACTCACTCACTCACTCGCTCGCTCGCTCGCTTGCTCGCTCGCTCGCTCGCTTGCTCGCTCGCTTGCTCGCTCGCTCACTCACTCACTCACTCACGCACGCACGCACGCACGCACGCACGCACGCACGCACGCACGCACGCACGCACGCACGCACGCACGCACGCACGCACGCACGCACGCACGCACGCACGCACGCACGCACGCACGCACGCACGCACGCACGCACGCACGCACGCACGCACGCACGCACGCACGCACGCACGCACGCACGCACGCACGCACGCACGCACGCACGCACGCACGCACGCACGCACGCACGCACGCACGCACGCACGCACGCACGCACGCACGCACGCACGCACGCACGCACGCACGCACGCACGCACGCACGCACGCACGCACGCACGCACGCACGCACGCACGCACGCACGCACGCACGCACGCACGCACGCACGCACGCACGCACGCACGCACGCACGCACGCACGCACGCACGCACGCACGCACGCACGCACGCACGCACGCACGCACGCACGCACGCACGCACGCACGCACGCACGCACGCACGCACGCACGCACGCACGCACGCACGCACGCACGCACGCACGCACGCACGCACGCACGCACGCACGCACGCACGCACGCACGCACGCACGCACGCACGCACGCACGCACGCACGCACGCACGCACGCACGCACGCACGCACGCACGCACGCACGCACGCACGCACGCACGCACGCACGCACGCACGCACGCACGCACGCACGCACGCACGCACGCACGCACGCACGCACGCACGCACGCACGCACGCACGCACGCACGCACGCACGCACGCACGCACGCACGCACGCACGCACGCACGCACGCACGCACGCACGCACGCACGCACGCACGCACGCACGCACGCACGCACGCACGCACGCACGCACGCACGCACGCACGCACGCACGCACGCACGCACGCACGCACGCACGCACGCACGCACGCACGCACGCACGCACGCACGCACGCACGCACGCACGCACGCACGCACGCACGCACGCACGCACGCACGCACGCACGCACGCACGCACGCACGCACGCACGCACGCACGCACGCACGCACGCACGCACGCACGCACGCACGCACGCACGCACGCACGCACGCACGCACGCACGCACGCACGCACGCACGCACGCACGCACGCACGCACGCACGCACGCACGCACGCACGCACGCACGCACGCACGCACGCAAATCACCAACACACCTCGCTGTAGCTGCTGCTGCCGCTGCCTCTACTCCTGCTTCTACTCCTGCTGCCACTGCTCCTTCTGCTGCTCCCGCAACTGCTGCTACCGCTGGTACTGCGGCTCCTGCTCCTGCCCCTACTCCTCCTTGCTGCGAACGCTGCCCTTTCTGAAGCCTAGGCTGCTGCTGCTGGACGGACGACAGAAGAAGAGGGCGAGGAGTGCGATTTGCGGACCCTCTGCCCGTTCCCGGGCCCCCACCCTCGTGGAGGCGGGTTGGGCAGGGGAAGCAAACGAACGTTTTAGTGTGCGTTTGGAGTTCTCAGCATTGGGGTTCACGGTTGCGATTCTATGCGATTCAACGCAAAACGATAGAATGTCGGCAATAAACGATAAAAGAACGCGACCGTGTTGGCAAGGTCATGGACCGCATTCACTGTTCATGTATGCGGCCGTGAGAACTGCACGGACTGCGATTGCGATTTCGTGCTATCCGCCCAAGAATGTCCGACTGACTGTTGACGCGACACAAACGTGGCAAGGCATTCCGGACGCCAGGACCTGTCTGATAAGCGGTCGCAGTGCAAACCAAACAGAGAGTCGCTTCGACATTCGCAGTGAACCAATGCGTTTCGCAGAAAACTGCGACCGTGAACCTCAATGCTGAGCAATCCAAACGCACCCTTAATTAATGGGCGTTTGACGAAGCAGCTCCATAAGGCAGCCCCTTTCGGTGTGTTTCCATACATCACGTGATGGGCTTTTAAGGCCCGATCGAATTTTAATGAAAATTGACGGTTTAGATGGACAGCGTCCGTACAGGCATCCGTCGCGATGGCTTCCCTCCCAAGTCGCCATGGGCCCACACCATCGCGCGATTGGCCTGGACAGTAGCCTGCTTCTGTGACCCTACAATTTTGTCCATTATTCTAATCTGGAAACAAGAAGTAAGCGCAAGTCTCAGTCGTTTCTCTCGGCCATCAGGACCGATCAAGCCTCGAGGCCGATGGGGCTGGATGGTGTCTAGCGAGTGACGACCTCCATCAAGTGATGAACCCGTCCGGAACATCCATCGAGCGGGAGACAATCGCCGTGGATACATGTACGGATAGAAAAATCGAGCCCGTTCTTTTCCTTAATATGTCTACATATTTGTGTTTTATTCAGGCGGGACTCGGCGGGAGCCCCATCACGTGATGTATGGAAACACACTGTATGTTTTCGGAAGCTGGGCACGAGTCGTGCAGCGAACGCGCCTTTCCCACCCGATTTGACCATCCTGGNCCGATCAAGCCTCGAGGCCGATGGGGCTGGATGGTGTCTAGCGAGTGACGACCTCCATCACGTGATGGACCCGTCCGGAACATCCATCGAGCGGGAGACAATCGCCGTGGATACATGTACGGATAGAAAAATCGAGCCCGTTCTTTTCCTTAATATGTCTACATATTTGTGTTTTATTCAGGCGGGACTCGGCGGGAGCCCCATCACGTGATGTATGGAAACACACTGTTTCTCTCCATCGTCGACGACTGGGCCCCGACGGCCGATCTCGTCAGCCGTGTGGCCCTGTCGTCTGATCTCACTAAGAGGTTGGTCAGACTTCAACCGGTGGCCCGTTGAAACACGAAAGGCGGGAGAATTTTAATAAAACTGTTGATGCGGAAGTGCGAGATGGGCTCGTCCGTACATCCAAGCATTGAGATGGCTTAGATGACGAGCCCGCGCTTCCCATCGGCCGTGGTCCGATGGGCTGTCTTGTGGTCCGGTGGCCATCCCTCTGGTCCTCCTCCCTGGTTGTGCCCAGCGGAGCCCACCCTGGACATGGGGAGGGTGGGCGCTGATGTGCTCCCAGAGCACTCGACTCCGGCCTGGTCGATGGACAGGAACGGACTTGGCGGGATTGCATGAAGGCATCGCCGTGAGTGACCGTACGGAGACTTCAATCTCGAACGTCCATACCGAGCTTTTTATTAAAATTCTCCCGCCTTCCGTGTTTCGACAGGCCACCGGTTGAAGTCTGACCAACCTCTAACAATAGGGCCCTTCGAACGGATCCTGCTTGTTCGAACTTCGATCCGGCGAAGTCCAGCGTTGTCGCAAGCCCTTGACCAACCAAAGCGAAGGCCGAGTCATCACCAAAAAGTTCTGCAGTTTCGGCGGTTTGCATTGTGAAAACAGATTTTCCACTTGGTTCTCGACGACTAGATGATTTCCTTGCCAAATTGCAGGCCCATGTAGCGAGCTGTCCTTGTCACGACGAGGAGTCACCAGCTGGTGCAACAGCCAGCAAAGTCGATTCGCGAGGGTTCCCGGCGGGTCCTTGCGTTGAGGACAAATGATAAACCCGGGACCCTAGGTTAATTCATCCATGAATTTGTTATTCTTCCAAGAGCAGTTCGATGCCGAGACCTGGATTCGTCATGCGGCTTGACCAGGCGACTCATTTATCCCCTTCCTCATTCAAGGGGCCCCAACGATACATCTCATCAAGCGGAGGGCCCTGTCTGCAAGACCCAACAACAACAGGCCCCACCTGTTGTTGATGGGTGTCCTCACTGACCATTGTGACCTGTCGGCACATGTCCATCCACGTGCGGATGCCTGATGTGGACTCGACGGCGGCCGAGCTCTGCTGGCGCTCGGCAGCACCGTGAGGAGTGGAGTCCGTGAGGGGCTCGACAGCATGCACTAGGGTGTAGCATCTCTATCTATTTGCTTTACGGTTGTAGTGCTTCAGACTCTGGTTCTAGCCGTTCAGACGGTGCCTGATTCCGATGTGCTGGCGTCGAGCTATGACTATTCTCGTTTTGTAGCTTGTTGAGGCACAACTAAACGCTACTCTAATGTGTAGCATTTTCTTGTGGGTAGCGTTTCGTTAGGGACGGTCGCCCTTATTTATGTGTGTGTGGCTCATTTGTGTAACTCTCATTTGTGTAACTCTCCTTAAATGTGCTTTCAATGGATGAGCACTTGACGCTTGTGTGCGTCATCTGACTAGACCCTTGCCGTTCTATGCTTGGTACCACACACACTAGGTAGGCAATCTAATCAGGCAGCTTCAAGGAATCTTCTCATGGTATCAGAGCAAGTAATATAACTCTCGCGTGGTTGCGCATCAGGGACGCAACACCTGTCCAGGGAGGACCCACCACTCATCGCATCACATGATGACGTGAGTGCTAGCGACAGCGACAACAATAGCTTCAGCGCGGGCACCGGCAGCTCAAGGGCGCGACCCACGCTGCCACGTCGCATGCCGCACTCCACGGGCGGCTGCCAGCGGCTAGCGGACGGTGAGCAACGCGCCAGCTAGCCGCGGGCAGCGGGCTACGGGCAGCGGCTGTCGAACGGCATGCAGCAGGTTGCGGCAGTGGCCGGGCGGTAGTGACCGGACGGCGTCAGTCGGCAGGCAACATGTAACGGCCAGCGGGCTACGGCCGGTATGCAACGGCCGGCGGCAGGATGCCGGCTGGCTGTGGGCGGCGGCCAGCGGGCAGCGAGCAACGGCCGACGGGCGACGAGCCGACAGGCAGTGGCGGGCGGGCGGCGTGCTCGGCACCCCCAAGCATCGACGGAAGTGGCGGCAGCAACGGTAGCGTCGGTAGCGAAGGCAGCGGTGGCAATGGCAGTGACAACAGCGGCGGTAGCAACGGCAGCGTCATCAACGTCGACAATAGTAGTAGCAACAGCGACCGCGGTTGAGGCCTTGGCCACCACAGCACCAGGGGCCAACATAGTTGCAATAGTGGCGAAATCAACAGTAGGAGCAGCGGCGGCAGTAGCAAACAGCCATGGACAACAATGTCGGTGGCAATGGAGGCATCGGCCAGCAGCAGATGACAGAAGTGGACATGAGCAGCGGCAACGTACTCATGCCGCCCAAGAACTCGCGGAAGGAGGGAACATGGAGCCCAACTCAGACGTGGTCTCCTCTTCTGCTGGCAATATAGTCATGGACACAGTGAGCAGTAGTCGCGCCACCAGTCCACACACCCGTGCGATTGCGAGGCTACTTAACGAACAAAACGTCTGATCGAGGCTACTGGACATGCAGCAAGCTCTCGAGCTGCTGTCGAAACAGGCCATTGTTCGGCGAACGCCACGAACACGCCGGCAGTCACGTGGAGGCATGCAAGGCATGGAGCGCATGGCAACTGACGATGAATCCACGGATGAGACCCCCAGCGAGGCCTCTGACGACGACGAGGAGCACGACGAACAGTAGACAGACGCTCCAATGGAGCAGTGCGTGCCTGCTGGCGGCACTACGAACCTAGAGGATGCTCCGGATGCAGCGCAGCGCGTCATAACAATCGTAGGCAAGGTCAGGGCCCATGCAAGGGTGGCCTCTCAGGTGGCCAAACCCACTGAGAAGCCATCCAAGGAGTTTGACACTACACCACTGTAGTACTCCCCCGCGGTTGGCTTCGATGCCTAGTGCATGCGCTTTTATCTGTGGGCGATGGCAAAGGGGGTCTGGCCGTGCTACCACAGTCGGTTCCAGACTGATGATCCCCGCCAGTGTGCGATGGCTCGCTGCGCTGTGAATGGCTTGACCATGGCTGTCCCTGAGGACTCCGTGTTGGACAACGCTCCCTTCTTCGGGGACTAATTTAGCGGCACAGGCGCTGACCCGTGCGGTGTCTGGGACCTAGCCCCTGCCTTCCTGGAGGGTGAGACAACAGCCACCCACGCCCAGCGTGTCGAAGAGTTAAACTCGCTCCGCAAGGGTGAGTTGGAGTCTCCAGCAAAGTACTAGCGCCAGGCCATGCGGCTTTACACCCAGCACGGAAACACTGGCCCCCACTCAGCTAGGCGCGCTGACCACCATCATGTTGGGCGTCGTTGAGCAGTATGCTGCCATGTTCACCATCTACCGCCATCGCGAGCTTGAGCATCCCTCCTGTTGCCTCACACTGCTATAGAGGGCCCAACGCATCTATCTGGAGAAGATAGGGGCAGTTCAAGCGACTCGTCTCCACCGTGAGTGCCTAGCCGATATGGCTGCCGTGGCAGTTTCCTCCTCCAGTGCCCCTCAAACCTCAGCAGCATCCACTTCCTCCTCTATTCCCGCTAGTTCATCGGTTGGGCAGGGGAAGAAGGGCAAGGGGTGCGGCAGCCGCAGGAAGGGGGGAGGACAGAGGACAGCACCTGCCGGGGGTGGCTCTAGTAGCAGAAGCCGACAAGTGACCTGCTACAGCTGTAGCGGCCCCCATCGCTACATCGTCTGCACTCGTCTGACTGGTCACCCCATCGATTGGCAGCATGTCACGCACAGGATCTGCAGGGCCTACGAGGCCCATCTTACCTCCTCGTCTAGTGCCTCCTCTACCTTAGAGTCTTCGGCCGGACGGGTTGCTGCTGCCTCACCCACCGCGGCCCCCGCGACCCCTCCTGACGACATGGCCTGACGCCTTGTCAAGCTCTAGCAGGTTGTCCGTACACTTCAGGGAGGTATGCACGTACGGACTGAGCCGACTGTGTCGACAGCTGGTTCCATGTCTAGGGAGTTGTGTGGTGATGATCCTTGGGTTGTGTCTATTGTGGAGTCGGATTGGCTTGATGGTCCTGATGAGCTCGCATGGTTGGATGATTGACAGTGTCGTCTCTTGCATGTTGAGCAGGCCCAACGTTCAGTGACGTTCCTGTTGAGTCGTTGTGCTTTGTTGCACGTTATTACATCACCATGTCCACCAGGACTGCTGATGGCTCGTGGATCGTTCATTCTGGCCCCACCAACCACAGGACGTGTCACCGTGACATGTTTGTTGTCTTTGGTGCTGTCGGTTCCGTCCGTTCTGTCCGCACAGCTACTGGCTAGGAGATGCCAGTGTGTGGTGTTGGTGTCGTCCAGTTCAGTGATCCATCAAGCCTCGTGTGCGTGTACGACGTTCTGTTGTGCCTGATCTCGAGCTTAGCCTCCTTTTCATTCGTGCTTTTACCCGCGTGGGGCTGGGTGTCATCCACGTTGGCGATGACGCTACCGTCTTTGTCCTGGCCTCTGGTGAGGTTGTCTTGCATGGTGAGCTCCGTCATGACCTTTATCATGTCACTTGCACTCGCTTCCCCGCGTCATCTCTGCCACCTGACCCGACAGCACGTGTCTTAGTCACCGGTTCTATCCCTTGATCAATATTGCCTTCTCCACCGTTGCCTGTGTCATGTTCACCTTGATGCAGTTGAGCGCCTAGTGTGTGAAGCTCCTCCATTGGGTCTTGATGCGGCCTCCTTTGTGGCACCGCCAAAGAACGACTGTCTCGCGTGTGCACAGGGCAAGATGCACCGCTCTCACTTCCGGGACTCCATCCCGAAGTCCACTCGACCTCTTCAGCTGGTCCACTCAGACTTGCTTGGCCCCCTTCCCGCTGAGTTTCAGGATGACCGTGGGTGGTATGTCCAGACACTTATGGATGACTTCATCTGCATGCGCTGTGTCTACAGTCTCTGTCAGAAGAGTGACATCTTTCTCACTGTCCAGCGCTGGCTGGCTATGGTTGAACGCCACTTGCGTCAGATCCTTGACGTCTTTCGCTCGGACCGTGGAGGGGAGTTTATGGACGGCCTTCACCGCTGGCTCACTGAGCGTGTGGTCGACCACTGCTACTCTGCTTTTGCCACTCCCTAGCAGAGCGGCGTCTCAGAGTGGTAGAACTACACAATGGAGGATGCTTTCTGTGCGATGTGAGTCAATTACGGTCTCCCTGAGGCGTTTGCCATTGAGGGCTTTACCTACATGACCTCGGTGTGGAATTGCATCCCGTACGGTCCTCTTCCTCGCCACACCACGCTGTATGAGCTTTGGTACGGTCACCGTGCTAACTCTGGGGCTCTCTTGCTTGCGTCTCGTTCACCTCGGAGCAGCAAGGCTCCAAGGTCCCCCAAGAGCGCCGCCTCTGCGCCTTTGTGGGGATCGTCCCACGGTCCAAGTCCTGGCATTTCTGGGACCCGTCATGTCCTTGCATTGTCGAGTATCATGATGCGACGTTATTTGAGAGCCTGTGCTTTCGCAACCTTACTCGCATGCTGGCACTTTCCCTCCCGTGTGCTTCTGTGTTGTCCTGACTGTCGTGTGGTGGAGGAGGAGTCCGCNGTTTGCCATTGAGGGCTTTACCTACATGACCTCGGTGTGGAATTGCATCCCGTACGGTCCTCTTCCTCGCCACACCACGCTGTATGAGCTTTGGTACGGTCACCGTGCTAACTCTGGGGCTCTCTTGCTTGCGTCTCGTTCACCTCGGAGCAGCAAGGCTCCAAGGTCCCCCAAGAGCGCCGCCTCTGCGCCTTTGTGGGGATCGTCCCACGGTCCAAGTCCTGGCATTTCTGGGACCCGTCATGTCCTTGCATTGTCGAGTATCATGATGCGACGTTATTTGAGAGCCTGTGCTTTCGCAACCTTACTCGCATGCTGGCACTTTCCCTCCCGTGTGCTTCTGTGTTGTCCTGACTGTCGTGTGGTGGAGNCCTGAGGCGTTTGCCATTGAGGGCTTTACCTACATGACCTCGGTGTGGAATTGCATCCCGTACGGTCCTCTTCCTCGCCACACCACGCTGTATGAGCTTTGGTACGGTCACCGTGCTAACTCTGGGGCTCTCTTGCTTGCGTCTCGTTCACCTCGGAGCAGCAAGGCTCCAAGGTCCCCCAAGAGCGCCGCCTCTGCGCCTTTGTGGGGATCGTCCCACGGTCCAAGTCCTGGCATTTCTGGGACCCGTCATGTCCTTGCATTGTCGAGTATCATGATGCGACGTTATTTGAGAGCCTGTGCTTTCGCAACCTTACTCGCATGCTGGCACTTTCCCTCCCGTGTGCTTCTGTGTTGTCCTGACTGTCGTGTGGTGGAGGAGGAGTCCGCAGGTGTTACCCCCGAGTGCCTGGACTTCTCTCTCACCCAGCTATCATTGCCTTTGGTCCTTCTCGAACCCCAACCCCAAATCCCTCACCTGCCTCTCCTCCTCTTGCCTCGGCTCTGGATCCCTCGCCGACCGGGTCCCCTCCCGTGCTGGGTTCGCCACCGGCTCTTTCCTCACCATCGCCTGTCTCACTTGAGCGGCCAGCGACTCCAGCAACCCCGGCGCCTGCCTCACCTCCCCAGCCGCCAGCTCCGACATCCCCGGCGCCTGTCTCGCCTACTCATCAGACCGTCGTGTCTCCACCTCTAGCTCCTACACTGGCTGATTCACATCAGTCGCCCTCTTGCATGTACTCTTGTGCACCGGGTGGCCGACTGCATCCCCTACCCTCCTGCAGCATTTACATCAGTGACCCTGGCACGATGGCCCTCGGTCTCAACGCACAGGGCCTCGAGGAGGTCCACCCGGGTCGCCCGAATGGTCGCGCTCGGATTGCTTACGAGCATATCCGCGTCGTTGATGCAGCGACGGTCTTGACTTGTGTCACCCCCTCGTCCTCTGGCTCGGCTCTTATCGCACAGGGTTTGACTTTGTCAGGCCCAGACCCGAGCACTCTCCACCAAGCCCTGGCCGGCCCTGTTGCTGACCACTGGCGGGCTGCGTGTCAGGAGGAGCTTGCTGCCCTTGTAGACCACGGTGTCCTTGAGCTTGTCAACCTACCGCCTGGTCGCAAGGCCGTACAGGCAATATGGGTCCTGCACAAGAAGTTGAAGTAGGAGGGCTCCCTGGATCGCTACAAGGCTCGCCTAACGGCAAAGGATTTCTCACAGGTCGAGGGCGTAGACTAGACGGACACATTTGCTCCTTTTGGGTGGATGACCATGGTGCGAGCCCTTCTGAGCATGACCGCCTTGCACGTCTGGGAACTCAACCAATTCGACGTCAGCAGTGCCTTCCTCCATGGGCACCTTGACGAGGAGATCTACATGGTGTAGCCACCTGGCTTTGAGGATGGCACAGGTCGGGTGTGCTGGCTGCGAAAGGCTCTGTATGGCCTCAAACAGTCGCCACGGTACTGGAACCACAAGATCAGTGGCACGCTGCAGCATGCGAGCTACGTCAAGAGCGACGCAGACCCCTCTCTCTTTGTGACAAAGAACCTTGCTCCCATCACTGCAATCCTCGTCTACGTGGACGACCTCCTGATTGCGTCCCCGGACCTGGAAACCGTGCGGACAGCAAAGGCCGTCCTACAAACCGCATACAAGATGAAAGACATGGGACCTGCGTTCTTCTTCCTCGGCATGGAGATCGTGCGTGACCGCGTCCAATGCCGTCTCACAGTGCATCAGCCACGGTACGCACTGGCTGTGGAGGAGCGGTTTGCGGATCTGGTTTCTACTGTGCGCAGTGCCTCTACCCCCATTACTCCTGAGGGACAAAAGACACTGAAGGTCGATGAACCAGCTGCTCTGGGGGAGCCAGTCAATCAGACCCTCTACCTGGAAGTCACCGGCTCGCTCATGTACTTGGCCAGCACGATGCGGTCCAACATCGCATTTGCTGTCAACCTCCTCGCCCAGTTCTTGCATGCACCGCGGCAACTGACACTTGGTGCCACCCTGAGCATTGTGCGCTACGTCGTGTCGACTCCCTGCCTCGTTCTCACCTATCGACGACAACCATCTATTGTAATTGACAGTTACACGGACAACAATTGGGCATGGAGCACTGACGGCAGAAGTCGTAACGACTATGTCTTCTTGCTGGGCGGCACTACTGTATCGTTGTGTAGCGGGAAGCAAGGTTGCATTGCGCGCAGGCCTTCTGAGGTAGAGTATGTAGTGCTGGGAGCTGGCGGTGCTAAGAGCTTAATCGGCTCCTTGGTGCACTTTGCAAGGTCTTTCCTCCTTTTGTAGTGCGTTGTGACAACCAGAGTGCTGACGCCATCATGCAAAACTCCGGTGTCTTCACCACACATCGGCGTTGAGTACAACTTCGTCCGTGACTTGGTACAGCGACGTGAGGTTGAGATTGTCTGGGTTGGCACGAATGATTAGAAGGCTGATTCATTGACAAATGCACTTCGTTGTCAGAAGTTCCACGAGGGTGTTCGTGCTATTGGTCTTCGCCTCGCCCCTGATGCGGGCTGAGCTTGTACAATGATGTTGGTCTCTATTTGTCTATGATTGTCCCGTGTCCTCTGTATTCCTCGTAGCTGCCCTCAGTGTGTGCCCGTGCATGGACTTGTATTCGCGATTCAATCATGGGGGAGTGTCATTGATGGGTGTCCTCACGGACCACTATGACCTGTTGGCTCATGTCCATCCACGTGGAGATGCATGATGTGGACCCGACGGCATCACCGTGAGGAGTAAAGTCCATGAGGGGCTCGACGACATGCACTGGGGTGCAACATCTTTGTCTGTGCTTGTTGCAGGGTTGTAGTGCTACAGACTCTGGTTCTAGCCGTTCAGACGGCGCCTGATTCCGATTTGCTGGCGCCGAGCTATGACTATTTTTGTTTTGTGGGTGGCTGAGGCACAGCGAAATGCTACCCTAGTGTGTGGTGCAAACCGAGAGCGGTCGCCCCTGTTTATGTGTGTGTGGTTCATCTTTGTAACTCTCCTTGCATGTGCTTTCAATGGATGAGCACTTGACACCTATGTGCGTCGTTTGACTAGACCCTTGCCGTTCTCTACTTGGTGTCACACACAGTGAGTTGACAGTATAATCACGCAGCTTCTGGGAACCTTCA
This sequence comes from Penium margaritaceum, assembly GCA_023375785.1. NCBI lineage: Eukaryota > Viridiplantae > Streptophyta > Zygnematophyceae > Desmidiales > Peniaceae > Penium > Penium margaritaceum. The sequence continues at coordinate 57,688 of SZWC01005493.1, forward strand.
CACCATCGACTGCATCTTGCATGTCAGAATCGTGATTCGGTCATGTCAAACGTCCACCCTCGATGTTGACCAAACAGAGAAAAAGCGCAACATCTGTCGATCCTGCGGACGGACTCCTTACATCGGCGATGAGCCAAAGACCAGCACATGGGCCGGTTATCTCGATTCGCGGAGCTGCCAGCGGGCTCTCACGTTGACCGCCGCCCAAATACTAGCAATGTGCGTCCTTCACTCATATCTCCCTCAAAAACTGGGCTCTTGTGTCAAATTTTCCTTTTTTTTGCATATGGAAATGGGCAAACTTATGCGAGGCGACGACCTGACCAGCCGCCACGACATTCGGCGACGTCAAGGACGGGTAGGCCTGGGAAGCTTCTGAAAAAGGAAACCACTATCCAAATATGGGACGGCATGCAATGACCGCACGTTTCATCTACCAGTCCATCTGGTCAGTAGATTAATCCGACCTGACGTAAAAGCCTCACGGTGTAGGCCGCCTTAACGGCGAACTTGCGAGCGGCCTAGAAATACTTAAAGCATTTTATTCTCACATCTCTTCACATTGAGTTCACGCAGGTTTTTTACCATTGACAATGCAAGATAAAATAAATCATAAGTTCAAACCATCATAAGTATTGTAAGGCTAGCAAGGTCAGTCGCGCCAAAACAAAGATTTTGACATTTGCTCAAGCGTTAACGGCCTAAATCATCCGGGCATCAAAGTTAACTGTCCAACCATTCAAGTCGGCATAAAACATCGACCACCTCAGCCAGGTTTGGATCTCTGGTAAGCCAGGAATCAAGTAGGTTTGGAAAAAAAAACGTACAGGAGCACGACACCTTGGATGAGGACGTAGCCGCAACCATGATAATTTTCTCAGTTTCTGCTGTGGATTTCTCTAAGAATATTTTTCAATGAAAATGAGAGAGAATAAGTTTTTTCATAGATTCATACGTAACAATGCATCCCAATTTTAGTACGGTAAAAATGCCGATTACCCCTTGTTTTTTCACCCTTGACCCTCGTATACCCCTCCGTCAGAAGAATAAGCCCCATCCGCCCCTCTGTCAGAACGATAAGCCCCATCCGCCCCTACGCCAGAACGATAAGCCTCATCCGCCCCTCCGCCAGATCGATAAGCCTCATCTGCCCCTCCGTTGGAACGATAAGCCTCATTCACCCCTACCCTAGAACAATAATCCCCATGTACCCCTCGATCAGCATTCGACGTCGAACCGTCAAAAATCACGGAGAATAAGCCTAATGTAGCCAGGGTTTATGCTACGACGCAACCCGACCATCGGAACAAAACCTTGCCCTAGACACCTTCTGTCGAACCTAAATGCCTTGCTCTGCGCCAAGGCTCAGCATGGTACCCTAGACACCTGCACCTCCCTGCTTGTGTATGCGATCCGCCGCACATGACGAGTGATGCTATTCAAATACGCGAAGCGGTACATAGCATAGTCGTTTCGTTTGCGCTGTCCAACCTGTACGTATGCTCTGCACATACAACGGTTTCGATCGCAATCGAGTTCCTCCTCCCTCACGTACTCACGAGTACATCGACAAAACCCTCTTTTGGGATGTCCCATGTTTGAGATACGCGTCCTCTACCACCGTTGCAGCGCTGGACTTGTCGTCCAGAGCCAGTGCACGGTCCTTGGGGAACCGTGAAATCCCCCCCCCCCCCCC